>UZAN01043304.1:17330-42278 GCA_900618425.1 Echinostoma caproni
TAAAGCAGTTGGTGTTCCTATATTTGAGGAGGGCTCTCGGAACATCAGAAGATTGCTGAACCTGAGCTCAGTCTTCGTTAACTCTCCTCTGAGTGTGAACAGTATATCAGAGCCAGTTCAACCAGGGCGTTTGTCTCAAGCACTTTCGGCACACTTCGACACTAGTACTAGCCGAAGACCAACTATCCTCGTCGTTTGGAATTTCTCGTGATATTAGGTAACGCTGCCCTGTCTCGCTGTTCTACTTCAATTTCACTATCGATTGTGTTTTGGCCTCAGCTCTTTCCGGTTTTTCTGACTGCGGTGTTGAACTCCTTGCAGGTGACAAAAGCTGTCTAACTTAGACTACTCTGACCACACTACACCACTCGGAGACAATACACAGGTAGTTCAAACAGCCTGGCAATCGCGGCAGGTCGCAAAATACTATAGCTTTTCCAATTTAAGATGTCCGAGTATCAATTTAAGATGTCATGTTGCTATGTGGATAGTACCTTGCATAGGACAGAGTGAAAACAGCAACATGACATCTTAAATTGTTAGTCGAACATCTTAAATTCATATTGTGACATTAAATTCATATTGTGACATCTTAAATTGGATTTCGGACATCTTAAACTTAAAAACGTATTGTTCAAAACTGATAGAAAGTTCTATTTCGCTTGCCATCTATGAGAAGCACCTGGAAGTTGTTGATAAACTCGTTTACCTCAAAGATTAGTTCTCAGTTGACGATAGTAAATACCATCGAGATGGGCATTGTCAACTGTATTCTTTTCAACATACAAACCAATGCATCACTACCGAACTTGTATTTTCGAAAAACAGAAACGACAGTAGCTTTTATCAGTTGTAACCCCTATAAAGAGGCTTACATAAAGTGCGGAAATCGAAACAAATGCCTAATCCCTTTGTTCAGACAACAAACAAGCGGCTATCATGTGTTTGCAGTTCAAATTTCCAAAATGTATCGCATTTTGACCCACAAATCCCATTTTCGTTTCAGGCATTACGACTTTAGTTGCTACGATGTGTTGCCAACTAATTAAAGTAGATAAATAGGTATTAGTGCATCAACATTGGCCTTGTAAGCAGAATCCAGGAAAGAATTTAGGAATCCCAAATCTAACATTTCGTATCCAATTGGATTTTAATTTTGGTTTGCTGTTCAATACGAACGGCCCTATTTCTTGTGTTGTGTTTCAGAGCCAGTGTTAAACCCTTTGTTAAATGAATCTTTTAATTCTCGAAAATTTGCATTGAAAAGAAAAAAAGTGGCTGAATTCGAGACAGACATCGCTTCGGTGGGTTTTTGTGCACCCACGTTTTGAGGACCCAGGCCGAAACAGCATACCCAGCGAATCATATCCATTCGCACGCCTGATCATGGTACACGGTTGATCAATTCATTGTACCACGAATCGCGTTTCCCACCCGAACTACCGAAATCAGTTGCCGTGGTGTTCGTTTATTGTAGTCTAATGCTTACTCGATCAAACATCGAAAACAAAAGAAATCCCAACTTCAGTGGGCACAAAAAACGTTTTCTATCACCATCGGGGTTTCTTTCACACAGTCAACTGTTGTTGTGAGTAGTGTGTACGTGCCAAGAAGCGGTTCTTGGATTCTCATGGAATTCACGATTGGATTTCAGGAGTTACTTTTTTAACTACGAGGAATGGGCTTCTGAAGATTTGTTCAAAATGAGATTTTTTGTATGCATGCCAGATTTATCGACACCATTCAGCTATCCGTAATGAATAACTTTCCTTGTGCGGCACATTCTTCTGGATTTATTACACTATTGGTGGCATTCTGTTTGATTCCCAAATAGTCGGTAGTAGCACTGAGTTTTCACTATGACTCAAAAGACATGCTGTTGTTTACCTTACCTGCTAAGGCTCAATCGCAGTGTCGTTACTTTTCCGGTGAGTCGCTATCTTGTTTCACGTGTAAACCGTCACCCGCAGGTCTCAATCCATATCCGTTTTCTTACTCGTTCGGAGCAACGCGCGCCCTTTGACTGGCTGCGCTACAATCTCGTGTTATCACATCTCATCAAATTTGAAGGTTTTTTTGTCATTACTATGGTATTTGTTCGTCGATATACCAGATCGGAAATACTGCTACTCAAACATCCTAACGGATTCACATCACAATTTGATTCAACCACACTCAATTCTCTCGGATTTCGGAATTCACACAAAAAGCACAACAATCGTATTGCTTACGAGCGTTGAGGTAACTTCGGTTTAGTGATCGTACCTAGCTCATGCTATCTAATGTACTGAACACATGATTTTTACGGACTGCAGTTTTTTGCGTTACTCATATCTTTAACGTTTTTTCCCACCGTTTATCGATTATTTTTGTTGTTTGGGCGTTTACATTATTTTTGTCGATCTTTATAGGTGACGCTTAACATATATCCAATATGTCCGAAGAATATATAAGCCAGTCCTCGTAGCAGTTTTTGACTATCCTCGACTTAGCCCTTATAAAACCATCGGTGTAGTTTACGGCTTTTGGGCAGGTGATGCGTAACAAAGGGGTGGTTTCCGATGTCCATATATACTAACAACTTATCACTATGCTGACCCCCGGGGAAGTTGGGGGACATCATTCTGATCGACCAAGATGAGAATTGCTATAGACTTTTAGACTTTTGGCACGTACCACCTATTTCGTGCTTCAACCAGACTAACTCATGTGGCGGTTCAGTTGCACGATCAATCGAGCAATCTGGGTCTGGTGGTGAATAATCGTAATCGAGATGGAGCGACAATGTGGCATCACGCGATCCTAAAGGTCATTTTGTGGACCAGTCTGTGGGTGCGTTAGGCATTTGTGCTAATGTGCACTACCGCAAAGACGAACTGCTGAGAATTCTGGTCCCAACTCTAAGGGAATCAGTGTCTGTTGTTCCTTATCAGTCGTCCCCGACCAGTATTGATTGATTGTGTCGACCGCGTTTACTCGGTTGTCCCCAGAACATCTCGTTGCGAGCTGCGTTGCTGTCAACACTTAGATGCATATGCTTGCACGCACAAATCGGAGGGTGACTGTGCGTATGCGCTTGCGCATCACAGTTAGGTTCGAGCTACACAGAAATGTAAGCTAATAATCCGTAATTTCTTACTACTGGCTGTCTGCAGTAGCAAAACTAAGAATTCAGTTTGGGTCATTTGAGATTCTGACTGTGGTGTGGGCCAGATATCCTGATGCACTGGTACATATATATATATATATATATATATATATATATGTGTGTGTGTGTGTGTGTGTGTGTGTGTATTCTTGAAGATTGCAAACTTATCGATTTTATTGATCGTCCTTCAGACCTCATCCTCTCATACAATCCACAGTTCACCCGATTAAGCAAACAATTTGGAAGAACTGGCTTAGTGACCCAAAGATACGAAATCAGGCCAGTCAGGGTGGCATATGTTACAATTCCTCTGATTTTCAATAGTGAGCCAGCAGTTTGTATCAACCAAAAGCAATGCAGTATATTCTGTAGCATCATGATCAAAAGAACGGGAGAGCGGATTGAATAATACGTTCTCAGTCAATGATCTTTGTTGTCCTTATTGTTTAAGTTGTTTAACTTTTCCTGTTCACTAAACGGCTTCCTTCGTGGCCTTCTTCTTGCTACGTCGGAAAATTCCGGTAGCCGATGGATTGCGATTACGGTTGCTGATAAGTGAATATTTTAAGTTCTATAATAATAACCAAGTTTTGCTTTTGTTGCACGTCATCCACAGTGCGAATCCACCTTCCCGTTTGAGATTTGAACTCCGCACGCACGCATCAAAGGTGTGTGTTCGTGTGTGTGTGTGTATTGACTCTCTAGCTCAGATGGCCAGAGTTTCCGATACACGTTTGTTTAGGATTCGTACTCCGTGATTGTTCGTCTATTCGTCTGACCAAAAATCAACGGTGGAAGATACAGCACACTTACCGGTAAATCCCATCAAATGCCTTAGATTACATCGGATCTTCCATGCAGGCACAGGACAAACATACCCGGGCTAGATGTAATTTGAATTTAAATTACAGTTACTTATGATTAGTGGCGTTTTTGCCACCACACTACATAGTGCTTCTCGAGTGTTTGACAACTCAAGTAAAGAACCATATCATCCACCAAAAGTTTAGGTGTTCATCAATCTGCAAATTTATACACTAGACAAATAAAATAGAGATAAAAGAGAAACCGATTCGACATTTTCCAATGCAAGAATTTTTCCCAAGGTAGCTGACAATTGTTGTTCGATTAACCCAGAGACAAATAAGGTCCGTAATGATGCTGTTTCTCTGTGAGTATATACGGACAGTAAAAAGGGGGATATTTGGGGCGATTGCGGAGCTTCGATACATTTTTCTTGATTTCCAGTAATCTGAGGTTTGTGTGCTAAGATGAACAGTCCCTCAGTCCACTCTCATCTCAAATCAGGAGTCCGGATTTGTTCAGGGCACTTGTCCTTCACTCACCAAGTTTTTTCCACGTCATCACAATGCGGTTTTCTGCTGCAATATTCTCTCCTTACGCTACTAATTTGTAATGTGATACCCCAGAGGGAAGCTAAAATGCGCTATGGGAACATGTGTCGCATCTTCAGCTCCTGGAAGATGAATTTATGCAAAAAGCTTTTTGAACATCACTTTGTAACTAGCATCGATGCATTTTAACGGTTCATTATAGTATTACTCATAGTACGATAATAGTTATTCATTCCACTTGCGTTTATTTTTGAGCAATGTGCGTGAAGAGCTGAAAACAGAAGGGGTCCCGCGATCGTTTAAAAGCTGTCAGACAACCGATAGCAATGAAGGGTTATGGTGGTAGAGTTCAAACTCAAGGATAAAGGATGACAAACGGACAGTGTATACCACAGTGCCACCGGCTTAATTTGTATATTTATTCCATTGTAGTTAAACGGATAAATAGTGCACCAATCCGAACGACATTCGATCGTCATTTCTTAACATGTTCAGTGTTCTCCGTTTCTTTTGCCCTCCTTCAGAACCACTGAACTCGATTAGACAACTCTCCAGGACACATGGAAGTTGGACAGCACTCATTTTACAGTTCTTCTGTCACTGTTGTACTCGCAGACAAACAGCGCACGTGATTCATTCCTGTCTTTCTCGTTTTCCACAATGCCGCATGCTCTATTTCCTTTTTCTTTGTCCTAATATGTATTTTTTCATAAAGCATTAACCACCGATGCAAGTACCAAATATTCCACCAAGATTTCGGATGCAGGCATTTCCTATGATACTTATCATTATCTGAAAATCATGGTCCATGGTGATTTTCCTGACAAATCGCACGTTAATGCTGTGCTCAATCACTCTACTAAAGGAGTGGAAGAGAGAGCTCACTCATCATTGGTCCAATAGTCAATCATCTTCATACACAATGGCAGGTAAACCAGTTATTCTAGGTCAACCTTCCTTAGTTCACCCATAAGATGGGTATCAGGAGGCTGAGTTGATGAACCCCTGAAAAAAACGAATCACACGTAAATGAACTCAGCTCATTCATTAGAAAAGAACGGATTTGCATTTCGTCACTGAACTGATAACACTCGTTGGTGTTTTTTCATCGCCCGTGTAGTCCATCTTGCAATGACTGACAGCTATTACTTGTTTCTCGCGAGCAGCGAAAGGTCGAGACCGAACGGTCGACTTTCTGAATCAAATACTCAGACAATTCAGGGATGGGGAGTGTGTACGGACCTGTGATTTGTGATTACCCCTTGCCATTTGACACTGTCTCGTCGGGTAAAAATGCAAGTGAACCGCAACTGAAAATTCTACTCACTTGGTAGAGCAGCCAAACGGACTGGCCGTTTGCACCAATAAAATTGTCATTCGATAGCCGAAAGGAAACAATAACCTTCTCTGAGTATCTCCCACTTCCTCGTCTCCTTTGAACGGCAACTGAACATGCACATACTTCTCAACGGCCCCTATTTCTTTCGGTCTTTCCTGATGCTCTTGGATTGTCTCATCAGTAAACTGTTCCCAGTAGCCGTTCCCTAGAAACACCCCCTTACTACCGGAGTTCATTTTGGATAGTGTGTGTTGCGCATATTTTCCAATCGGCGGTAAACAAACAATGCCATAGATTTCCCTTCATCTAGAGAGGAGCAAAAACATTACGGCACTGAAACATATTGTCCGTTCTACGTCGCTTTCCCATGCATCGGATGGAACCATCACTGTGTCAGCTTAGGAATACTTCTAAGTACGCCAAACTATTACCCTTTTCGGTTTTGAAAGTGAAATTTTTTCTGGAATAGTCCGTTTAAAATATCTAAAAGTCGATTTGTATTCACAATTGCATCGAGCACACAACTATGACATTATCCACTTACTATAGGTATAGGATAAATTGTGGAATGAGGACTGGAGATGATCGTTTTCTAGTTTGACCATAAAACTATCAGCAAATAATGATCCTAAAGGTGACCACATCCTTCTGTGGAAACGACTGATCTGAAAGTGGATATTGTAGTGCATACATAAAAATAGTTAATGTTTCATCTTGTCTAATGGTGTGCCCACATTATTTTCATTCCCTCGAATAAATCCGCACACTTGCTTGATGGATTCCCTGATTGGGATGTTTGTGAGGCAACGTTAAACGGCAGCAGCCGTCTCACTTAGGTTCCTCACTCTATCCACGGAATGAAAGATCTCAGGTGTACACACTGTTTGTGCACCCTCGGTAAGTCACGCAATCCAAGAATCGTCGTTCCCGTTGATCGTTCCCGCTTGAACGTTAGCGCATCGATCATTCCATTTTGCTTCAGTTATTCTAATTTTGTGGAAATCGATTTTTCAATCTAACTTGCCGCATACCTTTCGGTTGTGTCTTTGTAAACTTGTATAGGTCGTTCAATGTTGTCTTTATCTTTTCAATATGATCAAACCGTTTCATAATCAAAATACTCCCATCTTCATTTGATTTTTGTAGTATCAGTTCTCAAGTTTGTCTGCGAATTCGCGCATGGTGTGAACGGTTTCTGCTTGTGTGTTTCTCACACTGGGTCATTCATAGAGTTGTCCGGGAGTAAACCGTGATTCACACGTCCGGCTAATATCGCTCGATTATGGGCAGCATATTCGATTTAGCCTGATATCATTCTTGTTATTTTTCTCCCAGGAACTATTTGTCATTAGCAGCGATCTTATTAAAAATTTAAAGGGCAAGAGATTTCTGATGCACCACAGCACTATTTCTGGTGATACGTGGAAAGGTTTTATCGATTTCATTTGTATTCAGCCATCCACTTAGTTATCTAAACTTGTGCTGGTGCATTCATCCTTGCAACTCCGTTGTGAATTTCTCGAAACCACTTCGCATCTTAGGGTATCAAGCTTATCATTTCTTCATAATTTTTCGGCAGTCACATATTTTGCGGCCTCCTGATGGAAATTAATTACTTAGGCTAATTCATATATCTGCCTGATGTAACCTAGGTGATTACTTTCGATGAATGCAGAATATGACACTGAATATTCTTGGCCTTTGGCTTTTCGGTTTGATCGAGAGGCAACTCCCAGACTTTTCTGAACAGAGCAAACAGACATCTAACGACAATCTGGCCTCATTGTACCACATTCGTGACTCGCTTCATCCGTACAGTCGGTGTGCTCTGGCTGAATGCAAACCGCTCGTCGCAGTCTCGCGCACGTGCGCGCACACCCACATACGCTTTGTGGTCGTTCGGGTGCTCACACACATGTGGATGCATACGCGTTCACAGACTTTGCCCATCGCTCACACGACCGCGCATGCCCGTTAGTAGGTTCACATCGGACCGGTGACTAACCTCATGAGCCACAATCCATTGGTGTTATGCTGTCCGAGACTGGTTGACATTCGATAAGTGGAGTAGCAAACTGCAGTGTATGATGCGAATACGCCAATCATCACAATTTCAGTCAGCACACACACGTATATCGTCATGTGAACTGGAGATTGAATACATTTCAAAGTTTCAAAGTTTTAAGTTTTATTGGAATAACTTACAGGCTCATACTTTTCTCGTCCCATAGGTTTGTGGTTAAAAGATAGTGATACATACAATTCCTTGTGTAAAAATGTCGCATGATACGGAATTCTTCCACTGTTGCACGCAGCTTCATTTATATTGGAATGTAAGGCGTGCCACTGTGAGTAAATTATCCTGACAGGTTCATTCTAAGAACAACAAAGAAGTAAACCAGCTTCCTATCAGTGCTCTAACAATTGGCATTCCTATAACTCAGGGAACTATGCTGCTAGATGAGGAATCAGATTGTTAAAATGAATTGTGAAGGACAGGACCAAAGTGGAAAGTGAAGACATGAATGTGTGAACAGTGGCCGCATAATTAGTGAAGGTCATTTGCTGAGTGTGAATTTGCAACACAAATGTTACAACAGTGTACTGTGGACACATGACCACGGAAGATAAGGGATCTAACGAACTGATTTCGCCACGCATAGTGTGTATGGGTGTGTGCGTGTGAAGGGGGATTACTGAATTGGGAGAGTGAAAAAACGAGTGAATCCGTAGGGAAACAAGTATTTTCTGTTGCATTCTTCAGTCGTTTGATCATTATCTTCGCAACTGTATCGCCCTTGAAATACAATATCATGTGAGCCTTAAACGATTCCACTGTTAGGTCCTCTAGTTGATAACTCTCGTAAACGATTGATAAGACTCACCGGGTATTTATTTTTCAGGAAAGCTACAGATAACGGACAATCTATTAATCAAGATGACACCTCGTGTGTTTAATAGTTTACTTACTTGTGTAGCACAAGTTACTTTGCTTGCACAATCAGCTACCCGATCGATCAAGGGAGAGAACATCACTTTGCTTGAGCCGAAGATCGATACGGTTGCCATACTCTTGGCCGAAACGAATGACATTGCTGTTGTGTGTTGTTCAGTCTATCTTTCCTGTCCCAGTCTAAGGATATCAAAGCCCATTGTTGTCTACAACAAAGACAATAGTAATCAAACGCCCCCTCTCTCACTTACTCACATAATGCCTGGAAAATCAGTTTGTAAGATCCCTTATCTTCCGTGGTTATGTCTCCATGGTACTCGCACTCAGTAAATAACCTTCATCAATTGTGCGACTACTGTTCACACGTCCACGTCTCCACTTCCCACGTTGGTCTCCTCCCCTCACAATTCATTTTAAACGTGCCGACAATCTGATTTGTCATTTGATAACAGTCCTCAAAGTTATATGATATCCTCTAATTAGTCAGTCAGAAGCGCGGATAGGAAGTCTTTTTACCAAAGATTATTTATTTTTTAATTATTCGATCGTTACGTAACTAAACACATGGAATCACAAACATTTATGCGCGTGAAATTCTTGCAATCAGGGAAACAGTTCAGTACTACACGCGTCTATCACGAATGCAGGTATGATAATTAAAGGTTTCAAAGCAGACTGCTAAATGGCGCAGCCATAGGAATCCCGGACAATGAGCATACTAACCCTCGTCCATACCCAGCATATTCATGCTTTGCCTTATACTCAACCTGATGAGTGATTACACGAGCACAGATTAGGTCATGTGAAACCACTTGACCAAACCAAAAAATTTAAACGAATAATTTTAAAATGATTCTCAAATTACTGAAAATAAACCGTATATGTGACATTAAGCAACAAGGCTGGTACTAATGACTCATTCGGTGAAAATTAAACCTCTTTATTATCAGGAAAAAATGTGGTGATCCATTGCTCCTAATATTGCCGGCCACGTATAGGGCTTCAGATCGACCGATGAGAAGTCAGTGTTCCGAACCAATCACCATCCATCTGGTTTGAACAGGAATCGAAAGTCCAGAAGAAGGTGATCTACGATTGGTCAGTGCTGTTCGATCAGTGAGATCCTTTGTACATATTATTTAATCGCATTGATTTCGTGTAACAAGCTTACCGCTACCTCTGCGGCCTTCTTTCTACATCACAGTGACAGAGATTTTGGCATACAATCACCAGAACGATTTCACATTTCGATTGCGATTCCGATTCCTGGCTTGTCTTCATTACGGTGACTACAAAAATTCAACTCCTTTAACTACCCCTGGTTCGTTGAAACCAGAACATAAACAGTGCCCGACTAATTAAAATTCGAACCACCCGACCAATATACTGGCTTCGCTTTGTTTCCATACAATTGATGAAACAACTTGGTTTTTTTATCGGTCACGTATCACAGCTTACAAAACAATGTTCTAACCTGCCTGCATCTCTTGATACACGCTATACATGTGATAGAAAGCTGCCAAGAGTACTTGATGGATAGAACCGGGTATCTAAGCCCTAAGTGTATTGAATTACAAAAGACCTTAATGGATTAAACCTGGTATTCAGTCAGAATAACAAATTTAAGAGGTGACTGTATGGGCCGAACCTCAATCAGGGAGCACGTCAACCGAAGCCACTCATTTTAATCAGGAGGTTGAGCTTGTGAAACCACCACCGTCAAAAAATTTTCCCTCTTCTGTATGCCCCCAGGAAAAGCCTAAAAGCAACTATTTGCATTTATTTTATGCCGTAGGGTTTAGCCCTGATCCCAGATCGTATAGGCGCATTACTTGACCAAAAAATTCGAATTCAACATGCGTTAACCGACACTAAAGCGCACATCTCATTCACTAGGAGCCAACAGCATTACGAACTATAGGAATATAATATTTCGAATGTACTACCTGCTGTGTGAGGTACTACTCACATTTTTGAGTAGTGTCTCTGGTTGGCGTGTTAAGAGGCAGTTGGTGGATTCTCGCGGTATCTGGGATTGGGTTAAAAGAGTTTTTTAAGTATAAATAGCCAAAGAAACTGTCAAACTATCTAACCACGGATCAAGAACTCTTCATGGAATGACTAATCAACTAACTAACTAACTGTTCCGTATGGTCATATATATTCCTTATCCATGTTGAGCTCGACAGTGGTTTTGTGGGGTTATATCACCTGCACCTAGCAAACCATAACTCTCACTTATCATCAGCAACGCGCTTCATCACAAAACCTGTTTTTCCAAACAAAATCCAGTCTGAATCTTCAACTATACCTTATCTGCCTAGTGGAATTATCGCCAAAACCATCGCTGACAATTCACGTGTTTCGGGAGTAGGAATAGGTATTTACGATTTCCACACTCATTCTTATTGATTCACTTGATAACTACTCTTCTTGACGGTGATGTCTGCTTCAAACTTTTATTATTGTACAATAAGACAGATCTTTCGCGTTTGATGATGGACCAAGGCTCTTTTGATCGCTGACCGAAAAGATAATATTTTTAGTCTAGGTTTATCAAAGAATGCAACTTCGTGCAATACCACTGTCTCTTATTGCTTGGATAACCCAACTCGGTTGTAATGCACAGTATTCNTTCAGTACTCACTGAAAATACAAGCTCAACTTGGAGTTGTGAAAACGTCTTCAGTGATAACATAATAACTGTTGTTTAAACGACCATTCGTAAATCTTAACATTCCCTACCCCCCTCCAGCGAGTGTCTGTCCACTCCATGGCTTATAGTTACATTCCCCCAAGTGCAGGGTCATAGGATGTTCAACTAATCAATCAGAAAATCATTCTAAACTCATCCTATTTATCCGGTTTGAAAGTGCTCAACCTGTAACTGACTTTTGAGGGAATTAACTAACAGTCTATTGAAAGAGAAACGAAATGACCTGTAATCATTGCTTGCTGTTGACATTTAAGGCATCTGAGATTTCTTGAATACAGACAAATGCATAGCTACATTCCAGCCTGTTCTGACTGGAATTATCGTCAAACTGCTGATGTGTTTTTAAATCATAAATTATCTGTAGTTTAGGCGAATTCATAAATAGCAAAGTCAGTATCGTGTTTTAGTGCAACTTGATCACACCGAGGTAGCCCGTCCCNCCCCCCCCCCCCCCCCCAATTCTCACAATCCCTCCTTATCCCATTGAATCAATAATGTCTATAGACTAAAGCTCGGGAACTATCCTTTTACGGATTTAGATTTGAAAAGTTTGTTGTTCCTCATTATTTGCTACATACTTTGCTGGTATGTATTTTGTCTCATTGGTTGTACTGCTCCCCAAACATTTTACGGCCCCAAAAGCTACGGGGTCTATCCTGATTCCCAAGTCCCTTAAGTTTCTATCCAGAGACAAAGATGCACCGCGTGTTTACGTTAGAGATTTTTGTAAACAAACATTTTGAAGCCTGCGATCAATCTTCCGGAAGACTGTTGTCTCATACCCAAAATTGTTTACGCGAAGAGCTTTCTCAAGTAGCATACATTTGCTGTACTCGATTTCAATTGCGACTTCTTCCTCCACGAATATCCAATTATAGGAATACCACTATTTCCTACCTCATGCAAATTTTCGTGAACCGTTTACCCATTTTTAATAAACCAAAAGATTATCTCAATAATCTGAGGTTCTATGCAGTCGCCTATCTGTTTTTATTGGGTTAGCAAAGTTTGATATCCGACTTTGTTTAGCTAAACTTCAGTCTATGAATTATTTAGAAATGTCCCGCGTTTGGGGAGCATAGAGCCTATTTTAACTTGGCCTGACCTGACGCGTAAAGTAGATATGCCGGGAACTAAATTCCATAGAATATCACAGTACGTATTGTTCCATTAATTCCAAGAGTAATCTGCTCACCAATTGATTTTATAAGTTGTCCTGACAATGTGCCATCAGCTTAACCAACAATTTTATTTTTTCTTTTGTCGATATTTGCTATTTTCTCAAAAGCCATTCTCGTAAGTAATTGTTCAGGTCATCGTCTCTGCTCCACTGACTGAACCAGCTTTGAATGAAAAATGCAGTTTCGAGAACAACCTTTTTTCGGTGACTCATCAACTGGTTAATACGTCACATTTTATATCACATTTTACAGAGAAAAGAGGAAACAAAATTAATGATTATTCAAATGGGGAACCATATGAACCAGCTTTGTTTGCGAACTGAACAATATGATTGAATGGCTGGAGAGCAGTTGCCCTTGGGAAAATTCGCAGTCTTTCACAGACATTATAGTATTGAGTCAAGTGAATCAGAAACGCTGGAATATACCGGGATTTCGTGTGTGACTTTGCATGGTTAACAAGTGAATTCATCAAAAGTGGGATATGTTCACTGACTTTTAATGACAGTTCGCTATTCAGTTTGTTCCAGGTCTGATGACCATCACCCATAAAATAGGATAAGAGAGTTGAGTTGAGTTGACTTTTTGCAAATCACGTTGCCATGGAGCATTTCAAGTTGTCTATCCATCATCTCAGAATGACCTCGTCATACCTGCCAGACTCACATACAGGCTGTTCACGCCTGTATGAATGATCACCAGTCAGCACGAATTTCTCAGCCTCATGGCGTTGGAACGCGAAGAGAGAAACGGGGTTGTGAACTGTCGCAAGCACGCATGCCTCGAATTCCAGGACATATCACAAGTGGCACACACCAGTATGTGTGCATTACCCCCCTCCCCTTGAAAAATCGTGTCCCGTGGAGAATGATGGGCGTCAAGCTTATCCAAATTTGTATCCAGTTATGTAGCAACTTGAAGATTATATTTTACTTTTCTGTAACAACCGTAGAAGCACCCACAAAGTACAGTTTCAGTTAACTTTGTTCAACCATTAACCATGCACTGTCGTGTACCGCCTTAGGTTGCTGTTTTTTGGCTGCCCATTTGAATGAACATTAGGAATAAGACAGGAAAGGTTGAAATTAGGATCAAAGAGAAAATTTAGAAGTTCAGCGGACTAATGCTGAACAGAAATTGACAAGATGCACGAACGCCACTGTTTACGACAATCAGCCATATCATTTAGTGTCTTTAAACATCAACTAAGGGCACACCTTTCAGGGGAAGTGCCAGAGTATGGAGCGGTCGACTGAGTCGAAGGCCGCTTTCAGTTCGAGGAAAATAGAGATGGCGGGTCTACGAAAAGAATATCGGTGCTCCAGAAATTGGCGAAGAGTGAAGATATGGTCGATACAACCTCGACCAGGTCTAAAACCAGTCTGGTTCTCACGCGTGCACCGTTCACATGCGGCAGACAATCGTCGGAGTATGATGCCGGCGAGAAATTTAAAGGCAATGTTGATTAAACTAATTCCTCTATGGTTTTCACAAGAGGATCTATCACTTATCTTGTAAATTGGTATGATCATCGATTCACACCATTCAGCTGGAACCTCTTCCCTTTCCAATATTGAGCTCAGGAGTTTCGTCAACTCCAAGACTAACACTGAACCTCCATCCGTAAACGTCGATGGGAACAGTCCATCTGGGTCAGAGGTTTTATGCCTTTTAAGATATCTTATTTCCCGGGATATCTCCAGTCCAGATGGAGGATCGGCATCGACTGGGAGTATTAGCCCGGTCGAGGTGGGGGGGGGCGATAGGTCAGATGTCAATGGGGGCCAGTTGAGTTGAGCCTCGAAGTGGTCAGCCGATCAATCATGACGGCGTTGTTGATGGTGAATCAGTGTACCATCGGATTCCTTAGTTAACTCATTTACGCCTATTTTCATAGGGCCCGTATTCCTAATTAGGCGGAAAAGAATGCGACTATTACCAACAGCCTCAGCTTTCTCCATCTCTTTGCACTTTCCTATCCACCATTTCTCGCGGTCATTCCTCAGACTCTTGATGAGCTTGTGTTTGAGGGATTTGCGCGCTATGTTATATGTTGCATCGGGAGGGAGTGTTCTGCGAGCTTCCAGCAGGACAGCCGAGGTCGACGAGAAAGGATTGACTCTTTGTTCTGTAACTGTTGGTCCGTGCTGAACCGTTGAGACGTATAGCGCACCGTCGGCTACTGGCTGGAATCCAGTTAAGAAGCGAGAGTTCATCCTTGGCACTCAGCGCAATCCTAATACCAGGAACACCGCGAGCTTCGGATATCGAATCACCTGATGCACGAAGGGTGAAACGTGAGGCTGAGTTTGGATCAGGAGAATGCAGGGAGATAATCAAGTAGGGTCTTTTATGCGTGTTTCGCAGACAGCATAAATGTAAATTGAAAGTTTCAAGGTTTCTAGCAGAGACGGCTTGTTGACCAATCTCATACAGTGTGCGGACATTGAACGCGGCTAAGGGAACAGGGGACTTTGGTTTTAAAAATCCTATAATTTTCTGATCCTCTGGTATTTCTGGTAAAACAGTGAGTGATATACGATGGATGGCGTAAACAGGAGGCGTCTGGGATCATTCGGGATTGCGAGGAAGAACCAGGTAGATCGGAAAGAGGTTTTTCCAAATGGGTGCCTAAGAGTTTAGGGCACGGCATACCTCGCGATAGCCCACACCGACGAAAGTGTTTTTCTTTGGAAATCCTAACCGGAGCTTTTGACTCAAGGTTCTGACCCACAATGCAGTGGGGTGAAAATTAAACGCGAGAGCGTTAACGAAGCACCTGTGTGGGAGCTTCTAGAGACCTGTCACGCAAGGCCTTTGAATTTCGATTGATTGTGTTGTTCGCTGGTGCGTAGATTTTCGGGATTAGCCCTCAGCCTCATGCACTCAATGAGACAAGTGGAACGTGGAAGGGGCAGCACCCTATTGCCTGGGGGCTGCGCAGCTTGGGTGGGCGGTAGCTGTCCAAAGAAGTGCGAAGACTTCTCCCACCGTCGAGAGGAAGCCCCAGGTACCCTGCTCCTACATCCATTTAGCGGGGGTTTTTTTTTACCAGGAACTGCCCCTCACCGTGTTTATTTGCTGGAGTGGCCTCTCCAGGGGCGGATGTGGATAGAAGAAAGAAGCCAGGATATGTCCAGACAACTGGCTTTGTGAGACTGAGCACCCACACAATTTCTACCCTTCAACTAACCAACAATCAAAATGATCATTCTCACTATATATATCCAGAATGGAAGTCGATATCTCCAAGAAATAGCGTAAAGAGAGTTACCGAACCGTACACTAAAGTATATGATAGTTGCATAATTTTATAACAAAGTCTCATTTCAAACATTGGGGTGCATTTCAAAAATGCACTTTATTGAGTATGAATTCCGAATTTGACTTTTTCTTGTGTGAAATGTTGCCATGAGATAAAGTTACCGTCGATAACCGTATATTCGAAGTTTCCGGTGGAAAGTGACCTAACAGGGCCTTATGTGGTTCTCCACTCCAAGTCCCGGGGTCTAGGTTGCCGATTTCCACCAGTGCACAGCAGCTCCTTGTGACTATGGGGTTTACTCCATCTGCGATTTACCACACCAAAGTGTGTAATAAAAAATGCAATTTCGTAACAGCAGTTTAAAGCAAAAAATCATAGTTTATATTCCATTTTATGAAAGAGGTTTGTTATTAACTCAAGGGTTTTACCAATTCAACTTAGTGGTCGTTTCAGAAAATAATTCGCTGCGTGGTTTGCTATAGTTGTTATAGTGAAAGAAATAACTTATTTGGACACCAATCGTCTCAAAAAAGTGGTGTTCCGAGAAAGCACACTTTGGGACTGAAAACAACACTGGTACATTCTATCACTGACAGAAGCGAGAAGATCGACAAACACATTCCCAGGATTCAGTTCGTTTAATCTAAACATGGTATTCAGTACGTTACAAATCTTGAACATAAGAAGGCAGAAGAGATAATCAACCTGGAGAGAAATGTCCTCATAGATCACAAAGTCACCAAAACGTGCGAAAAGCAATAATGATAAATGCTATGATGATCAGAAAATGAATACATCTAACCACAATTAGGTTTTCGGGACCGATCAAATTGTTTGAAAAGTGGTTGGGGTTTTTAATTCGATCTATCCTGATTCTGTTTGAAGTAACCTTAATTGAGAATTCGTTATCCGCATATTCCATACACACACACACAAGCTTACACCACGCGTAGTCTATTGTATTGGTTGGCAGTATTTCCTTCATCGATATGATTACTTCACCAATCTCAGCTGGGCTGGAAATCTTTATCCCCAGGGTTGACACTGCTGGAAGAGGTCGCTCATTTCCCAGACAGTTCATTATCAGATAGACCGCGAATAATGTGCGTGCGTGTATGGTAGAGTTAGAGGGAGATAGGATGACGGAAATCCTACTGCAGCCATAATACGAGTTTGTTTTTCGTTAAATTACACTACTTCCGACAAAAACAAATACCCTTTGCTGATCAGATTGCGAGTTATGGGGACGGAGAGATAAACAATCTGATGCTGTTTTCCAAGGGAATAATATCTTAGTGATTGTTCCCAGTTTAAAATTCAATTTCAGCTTTTCAGTTGTTCCTTTCATTCACTCACGCATGTTCAGTTCGGTTTTCAGGCTGGAGAAAAAAAAATCAATCCGGGGGGGGGAGGGATGAAGAACACAGCATCCCCGTTTCATGCTTCCATTTGTCTGGTCTATTGCCGTGATGTGATGGGCGTGTTTGAAAAATAGTAAAAATTGACGATGGAATGTGATATTTGTCATGCGAACCGGTCGCATTGCGGAAATGAAATTTGTGATCGATTGAAGACAGATGATCAATCAGAACACCGCCCCATCCTGTCTCATATTCCGTGTTAGTCTGCCACCACATTTCAATCGATGTAGTTGTTTAGGGGAAAAGAACCTTCGGCAAACCAACTTAATTTTGACATGTGTCGCATCGTTCCTTAATGGATGAAGCCATTTGCCATTATAAAAAGAGACGTCCGAACTTAAGTTGATCTAGATTCTAAATAGCATGACTAGCAAACCCAAAACGGTGAATCACTGTCGTCCTTCTGCTGTCGATGCATTTTCACGTAAGCTCATGCTTTGGGTTTCCTTAGGATCACTAAAGTAGATCAGTGCAAATACGAGATTGTAAGGTCTTACTTAGCTTTACAGTACCCTGGGCGGTCTGTTTTTGTCTATAATTAATTGTACAATGATCCCCGAAAACCAGATGCACCAATGTGGTTCCGCAAAGTCAAACTGTATGTAAACCAAAATCTAAATCGTGAGTGACTACCGATCAGTGTAGCTGCTTTCGAGTGAATTACTCATGTATAATGGGAGTTTTCAACAGTTGATCCAGTAAAAGTAGATAGGATATTTTGGAAATGAAAAGTAACCAGCCAGTTGACCAAACAAACCACTGACCTATTTCAAGTTTAAAACATATCAAGTCCGAAATAGTCAGACCATCAATGAAGAACATAGTACTACACACGTACATCCCTGATTCGAGCAGTGTTTAGATAAAATTTTCGAATATACGTTACTGCGAACTTGGTTTAGATTCGGTGAAGGAATGGGAGAAACACCCGCGGGGATCATGATTGAATCAGCATACAGTATGGAAACCGATTCCCCAGAAATTGACATTTCGCCGGAATCGCTCACCTAATTTTATTCGATTGGAAAGACTTCATTTCATTTTCAGTTTGAAAGGAGAGAGTACTAGACCAATCAGACAGGATTAAATCTATTGGGCGGGTAATCCGAACAAGCATTTGCTCGCAACCGCTCGCAAGTTTGGCGTCTGGCAAACAAACAACAATCAAACGTGCAATTGTCGGTTTTGATAATTTTCGAACGCGTCTATTGTGCGTCAATGAAAGACCTGACAGCTGGACGACACCTGGACACTGGACGAGAAAAAAGGGTTTCGGACGCTCCACGCTTTCTTCCGAACGCCTACAAGTCATACTTTATATATATATATACATTAATGTATATATATGATTGGTTATGGTGAATGATAAACAATCGAAAAGAGAAATCAATAATTTTGTACAACTGCGGATCTTGATCGGGTTATAGGTTTTTCGAACTTCGAATTGCTTGAGTGTCACGTTATATTCTCTCACAAAAACTGTTGCGACATGTCTTCTTATTTTGTTGAACATAAATCGTGTTTATAGCTACTCCTTGTATTCACGCTTATCTGTCAATCTGACCGACTCCTCGGAAGTGGTTTGTCCCGAAGAAAGCGATCGAATTCCGCATTCTGACCACGAATCGTTGCACTGAAACTCAAGCTTTTGATGCACCTGTAAATCTGATTATCATTTTAACCTTTCCATGTACCAAGCCATAATATCCAAATGTACGGTTACATTCTACACTAGTGTGCCGTCAATTCGGACGGGTTAAGGTAAATAAAGACAATGAAGCGTCCAAGTTTGTTTGTGGAATTATTTAATAGCCTAGAAACATGATGTAGTCTATCCTGGTCCCATCGGTAAGTACACAAGTTTGGTGGTTCTATTTCGTTCGTCCGATTTCTGATTGAGATGAAATAATACCTTTTGACCTGATGCCTTTCATGAAAGCATTCAAAATCGGGTGACAGATAATGGTGCACCTATTTTCACAAACGGATAATCAGTTCGCCAGAATCTATTTCAACCCCAAATCTGATCACTAACTCATTATAGTACTCATCTATCTGAATGCCCGAGCGACACCTAAACAATTTTACCCCCCNNNTTTTCCCCCCCCCCCCAGTAATTAAATGAATAATCTTGTTTAATCTTTAATGATGGAATGGGCATAAAGCATCTGCAATATGCATACATCTGTATTATATACAATTAATTCAATTCCAGTATGATCCAAAAGGATGGATACCTATTGTCATCTCTTCACTTTGACTAATAAGACGTTTCAGTCAATAATTTTCCAATTTTGTTTTATCAATGAAGATGCAATATGTCTGAAATAGTGGGCACCTGATGATAACGTAATCAATCAGCTGATCGAAAGTGTTCTGACCAAGATAGTGTGAACAACAGAACGAGATCACCTGAACAAAACGCGATCACATCACATAGCATAGTATACGCGCTTTCCCTTGCCAGGGGCTGTGCAAATTGAAAAGAACGAAAGCAGCATTCAACGATGGATTCCGTTATCTCTCTCTCTCTCGCACTACAGACGGCTGGAGAATGTCGCAGGTCTATGAATTCACCACCATTTGGTATTTCGTCGTTGTGATATTGTAATGGAAGGTGGTACAAAGACAGTCCCGGCTAGTGAACGAATCAAGAATAGGGCCGATCCAACCAGGTGCGCAGACGTATCAGCTGGAAGTACTTCGCGAGACAATGTCGATTACCACTCGAAACGAACGAATCGACAATTACAGCCCGACGAACAATCCGCATCTAGCCAGAGAGATAACCACCGAATATCACAACGTCGGAGCCGTCGATCAACGTATCTCGCGCTACGATCGGGTCAAACCAGTCGGAATGGCACGCGGAAGAAGAGGAAACGTACGTACCAAGTGCGGACCAAAACCAACAAGAACGGACCAACAGAATGAGGCATGAATCATCCTGCCGCGCGGTTGAGAATGGATTGTATATAATCGAACGTATACACCGGTTGTTTTTGACTTGGATCAATAAGCGTTTTGCCATCCGACTCGCCTTCTCGCTACAAGATGACGTACAAACATTTACAGATCATATCAAACATCCCTAGACTCAAATGCTGACATCAAACGATGTGGAAACGTAATATTACCTTGATGACCATTTCGTCGAGGAGGAAAATTGGTATATGCATCATCTAAGTTGTCACAGTTTTCCGGAAGAAGTAACCAATTCTGGTATTATTATAACCAATTATTGTTTACTGTTCGTAACCTTTTAATGGAGCGATGCGGGTAATGGAAGAATAAATTTAGCGAAATGTCTCTGATCCAGATTCTAGAAAGATCTGACAGGCAGCTGAAAACCGCATAACAGGTGCATCAACATTAAAACGATCTTTATGTTTTGAGATGAGTGTGCGACATGGACAACAAATACCTTAATCTAAAGCACATTTCCAGTTCAAACCTAGACAACCTCATTACTAGCGACACGATCGGTGTTAGAGCACGAGGGCCTTCAGTCGTCGTGCCAACGGTGCGATCTCTGTCATGGCGTGCGGTGCCACTTTTCGAGATAGAAATTCTCGAATGAAATTAGACAGCTGAATCTTTTAGACTGTTTGTTACTTAAAATTAGTATTTTTAGTACCTCGTGGAGCTCAAACCGTGCAACCGACAAGTATAAAATGTTGGATCACTGTTGATTCCATCTAATCAGGAACAACGATGTAAAATTGGGTAAGAAAATCAATTTAGACAAGTCGTCGATTCGAAAATTTGAAATTGGAAACTACTTAATCTAGCAGGTCATAATAAAAAATCCGCTTGATTGTACTATCCGTGATGTTGACAATGTACTAAAGTTGGATCAATGAGTGGTTCGGTTATCGAACAATTGCTGAAGGACACGCATTTCACGCGACATAATTAGTGCAATGGAACAGTCGGCAGTGCACACACCATAAAGAAGAACAATAGTTTCTTTTTTTTAACACATCAGGACCAAATGCTGTTAGGAGTGTACCGAAAAATCGATACGCTATGTCTTGTTTTATTGTGAATTTTATTATGTTAATAATGAAATATCCGTTGACTTGTGATCCTTTCCTCTGAGTCGTTTGATTGTATAACCTGCCTTGAGAAAGTTTACCCACGGTAACCGCAACTTCGGCGAATATAATTCTTTAGCGACGTCGCTGTGTTATGAACATTATAACATTCACAACAGTTTCTTTTCTTCTAAGCGGTTGAGGCTGACAGTGATGCAACTATTCATTATCGAATTTCAATACCGATAACTTATCTGATACTAAAACGTCCAACCACATGAATTTGATGTTCATTGCGGGTTTCCCATTCGTGTCGTCAAACCGATCATCAATTGATACCCGACGATAACACTCACATGAACAGTCTGGTTTGACTTTGACGGTTGAGTGGTTGCGTTCACCCTCATTGTGAGAGCATGAAAACGATTATATCACAGCTAATCTATGAGCCGAATCATGACCAGTGCGCCGCCTGCCGACCTACCCATATCTTTCTTCCCCAACCATCCCCCACGGTCGTGAGAGAAACCAAATACTAAACGAAATCTAACATCACACCGCTGAAATCATTCAACGTTAAGCCTCACTACCGTGTCTTAATTCTGAATGTGATGTTCACACGTTGCAATGCAGTCATAAACAGAACTGTCGCAACGGTCTCATGTATCCCTCGCCGATGGTCACACCTACCTGAAAGCACCAGGCGGTTCAGCGACCGGATTTCGATGAAGGAGTAAGAGTTTACGCCCCTGCAATATGATGTTTATGTAACTTGCTGGAATGATGTTGTTGTCGTTCTCCAACTGTGGTCAGAACGCCTTCGATCAGTAGACTGATTGGATAATCGTTGGGCGTTTACTCTCAGACAATGAGGTTTACCTCTTTTACGGTTTATCACATATATGTGATTTATTACCAATACCCATCTCGATGTATGTGTCAATGATCACTCCCGTTTTTTTTCAGACCCCATTGTCCCACATTTTTTGATAGCGTATCCATGATAATGTGCATGGGTGTTGATTGACAGGTCGCTGCAAATATATGTGCGTTCGAATTTGTTGATTCCAGGGTGCATGATGTTCCGATTCTTTTGTCTCGCAGATCTGCTTTTAACGCCCACGTCGTGCCGTGTCGCAGCACATCCGCCGATCTATTGTCCGAATAGCTTTGTATCATCTCCAGTGGTCTCGAATACCGGTGAGGGACATCCTGTCCCGTAATCGTGTCGACACTGCTGCCCTGCACGACCCAGGAATATGTTGGCATTACAAATGCTCCTCTTGATGTTTATTTCGTCATATGCACCATGACCTTCCGTTAACATATTTGGTGTGTTGTAACAAACATTTCATATACCCTTTCTGTCCAGCAATGTCGCCGTAGATGATAAAGTAAGATTCAAAGTGATCTTTTCGTGTCACTTTCTTCGGAATGTAATCCTACAAGCAACCTACAACACTCCAAAAGATATTTTACTCCAGACAGGGAAATAACCAGGTCTCTACGGTTACTGTATACTCGATTAGGCATTGATCTGTTCCACCGGTTGTTCACTACCAAAGATTGTGTTGTATCCGAACGTCTTATTTGAGGGGGAGCTATCAACTAAGGTGGTAAAACTGTCGCTCAGTTGAATAACTGACGTTCCTCCCCAGATTATGTGGAAGGCGCTCGCATCATATTGATAATACTACCTGGCTGATGAACACGTATAACCATGTCTGACACGGTAAACGGTCTAGACACAAATATTTCAGTAAATGGAAATTGTATTCTTCATCGTCTGGCTCCTATCCTTGGCATGTCAGTGTTTTTGAGAGCGGAGACTGATGTGCAAAACATCTATGGTTCTGTTCGATTTAGCCTTAAAGATCCGCAAATATAAGGGCCGGGAAAAAGAGATTAGCGGAATTCATGCAACGTAGGCGGTTGGACCTTCATGTTATTTACACAATAATAAATGAGACAGACTGTTGCGTGTGACAAAGCACTGAAAATCGGTTCCCGTAGATTGGGTTATCTGAATTTATTTTCTCCTGCTCATAGAAAGCGTGGCAAACTGTTTACAGACGTCTCATCACCAATCTCTGAAGAAAAACACACAAGCAAATGAGTACAAGCAGAACACCGCCAATACACAAATATTGAACATGTCATCCTAGTTGGTGATGAAATATTTGCAAGCAAATCGCTCAGCTTGGCGAACAGACGAAATTGACGGTTCTTCCATGCGAATTCCAAATTTTCCCTATTGTACCATTTAACCAACCCGTTTTTCACCTTGAAGTGAGATTTTGGCACCTGAACAGCTCGAAGTAATTGCGGGTTCGCCTTGCTTTCACAACAACCTTGAAGCCAGAATTATAGAACCTTGGNTTGGAATCCACGTTTCAACTATGGCTTCCAGAGTATGGCCGTTTTCAATCTGTACCCTTTGAAAGCAGGACACATGAACTAACCGAAACCAGTCATGTTATCGCTAATGCTATTAAAACGTTATTTATAACCAATCGATTTTGGGATTGATTTTCAACGGAATGCTAAAAGATAGAACCATTAGGAGAGGGCATTGATGACATTATGGACGAATTCATGCCGCTGGGATAAATTTCGAATAATTAAGTTCTAATTAGTGTTATA
The DNA here is from genome assembly GCA_900618425.1 of Echinostoma caproni. Classification (NCBI taxonomy): domain Eukaryota; kingdom Metazoa; phylum Platyhelminthes; class Trematoda; order Plagiorchiida; family Echinostomatidae; genus Echinostoma; species Echinostoma caproni. Next base: position 41,389 of record UZAN01043304.1, read on the forward strand.
TTGATTCTTATTCACCCATTCAGCACATCTACTTCTCCAGTTTGGAATATGACTGCAATCCTTGTGTAGGTGCGTGACTTGTTCGCCGTTAATCCGAACATTTTTCTAATACCAACTGTTCCGGTTTTGTGACAATCATATTCTCGAAGAGATTAAGTTACACAATTATAATTCAGTTATAGGAAAACTTGACTCCTGGGAGACAGTGTGAGTGAAAATGTTGACCGTGCGTGATTCGTAAAAAATGGATGTTTTATTGTTACACTCAACAGCTCGCCTGAAAAACTGAACACAGAATCAATGGGAAGTGTGGCTCAGAAATCCAAAGAACCAATGAACCAATGAACGAATGCCTAAGACGCATGTTTTGTACAGCATATGACAGAAATTAAGCGAAAAGACCGATAGAAAACTTGAGAGATAAGTTGATTTCGAAGTAAGTCCAATTAGGTGCCTGTGAACCAATAAATGGTATTGTCGTTGTAGGTGCCAAAGTTTTTGGTTTAAAGTTGACGTTAGAGTTACTCTTCGCGCCAGCTAAGTGTGACTGTTTGTGCAGTAATCTCACCATTCCTCTCAATTCACCTCATAAATCACACGGGGCCTCCTGGACTAGTTACTTGCAAATGTGGTGAGAAAAATCACAGTAATATTTCTTTTAGGAAAACTCAAAGGCATAAGTAAATTCTTTTATTTGAGACAATAAACTTTTATCGGAAAACAATATTTCATAGTAATAAACCAACTGAGCACTTTAAGGAAGGAAATAGATATTGACATTTATCAGTGATCCAATAAACCGATCAAAAGGTGTGTTTGTAATAAAGCTACGGCGCCCGATCTTATCCCAGTGGTTCTTTGGGGTTGGTGAGGTAGGAGGAGGTGAGGTG
>UZAN01043305.1:0-11182 GCA_900618425.1 Echinostoma caproni
CAAGAGAAGCACCAGCTTGTAAGCTATTCCCATAATAAAACTTTGACTTTGACTTTGTATATATATTATAGCAGTCGATGCGTTCAGACGTCTGATGAGATACACTGAAAATAAGTTTATTCTAAAAAACGCATGGTTTATGCAAACCTCCAAATGTGATGCTGTCAATCGATTGAACAAGGTCACAAACGTGATTAAACCATCTCCACGAACCAGTCATGCAACCCCTCAAAGATGAAAACAAGCCTTCAGCTCTGAATTGTTTTAACCTTTCCACTAATCGCACCTTCCGAAGAACTATAATATCTCTGAACTATTCGCACCTCAAGATCTTGTTTCCAATCAGGCGAGAGCGATACGCTCACAGTTCTTCTAATGCAGAAAATATATCGTGTTGTGATCAAAACAGTATTCCTCTATTCAGATTTGTGCCGTGAACACTGCAGAGATGGAAGTAATCGTTGATGAATCACGAAAACAAATGACCTATTGTGTGCCTGCGTGTGAGCACTGAATGCTGACTGTTTCAAGTCGGTCATAGTTACGGATGGTCTCAGTTCCCACACTAGCAGCTTCGTAACTGAGGTTCCCAAACAACTGGGTACCATGATACATCTGTATAGCTGCATGAAACAAGATTCGCAAGTGCTTAAACGTAGGACATATGTGCATTACTCATGAAACAAGGCTTGTTTCTCGGAGCTTACCCAAAAACAGTGTTCTGACCGACACAGTAAGCCTTTTTAAACGTTCCTGCGGCTGCAATCACACAGGATTTTTTCGGTACTGAATTCTCAAAAGAATATCTTCCAGTAATGTTTCTTGTCCAGAAAAGAACTTCACAGGTAGTGAAACAAAACACAGCCACAAGCATGTAGGAATTCGTTTATTAGGCAAAAATTATAGCTATTTATAGAAGAGAGAGAGGACATCGGAGTGCATTTACTCAACCATTGGCTGACTGGATTGTTGTCAACCGTCTTGTTTGGTTGGCGGTTCCCACCAATCACCTTGTTCTGATTATTTGTCTCAGAACAAGTTAGTTTTCAGGGAGCATATTATCTCCCTGGCACTTCCCATTTCGGCCCGAGGCTGGTTAGTCTATCTTTAAGGTTTGGCATATATCTGGAACCGCTCTGGAAGCCTTGTTTTTCTCAACTTGTTTCTGTGTTGTTCAGAAGGCTCTTTGGAAGCTCTCAGTGAGGTTGACGCTCAAATTTCTTCTCTCGGTAGATTGAAGGTGTCGATTAGCAGATCAAATGGCAATGATGGGTCTTTTTGTGGCAGTTCCGTACATCCGATGTTGGTTGGTTCGTTTGTATGTCGGACCCAGATGTCCGAACCGACCTGAATCTCATAAACCGCATTGCCGCATTTCCACTGTATTCACCCCATTGTCCACTTTTCGTGATTGTGGCAATGATCCTTTGCCATAACTTTTCCTCCTGGATGAAACATGATTTTGTGCTCCATGTGGCTTATTGAACTGCCTCATCACTGTCATTTTTTGTTGCTTATTTTCACTGGTTGTTCTGGGTCGAATTATTTCAAAAGGTTTTTCTCAGCATCAAGGAAGGCTTGTGCTGGAGAGAAACCGTTTGGACAGCTCTGGTTCGGGTATACTCGAATGGATGCATCCAGCATCACGTCCTTCGTTTCCTCGCCTTGTGTCTTTTTATTATCTATTCAAATGTATCCACGAATCATTTAACTTGATCGTTCCATTGTGGGTGGAGTCTCTGTATGTTGAATTACGGAGCGATTACAAACCTTTGTCATGGCGGGGGTTGTGACTTGGTCACCGTTATCGCTGAATCTGCTGAACAGACTTCGGACAGCGTCGCTGATTGCACCAGTTGTCGTATTCTTCAGCTAGATTAACTCCGGCAATTTGCAGTCTGCTTCCGTCCTGATCAATTAGCTTTAACCTTTGAACGGTCCGATATAGTCAATTTGGACTTTCAACTACGGACTTTCTGGTACCGGCCACGCATGTCGATTGGTTTTTGTCGGCATTTTCAATGCCATTACACACTTGATGCATACACGTAACAGTTCTTCAAGGTGTCTATTCATGTAGAACGAATAGACGTAGCTGCGTGCCAGAGTCATCATGCGGTTGATCCCCGGGTGTCCAATGTGAAAATGCCACATTCGCTTTTCCAGCCAGATTTTGGGCCCGAGGATTCGTTCAGAAAAATGATCCAGGCGTTGACAACTGACGGTGCTCGTTTACGTCGATATAATGATTTAAATTCGTCTGGAACCGTTGTTGGCCAACGAGCATGAAGAAATTGTATGACCTTTTTCAAAACCGTTTCGCGTTGCGTAGCATGGAGAATATCATCTGCATTGACCGGCAGAGAATGAATGATATCTACGAATAGCCCGCTTACTTCGGATTCCACCGCTATTGGCATCATGTCAGTGTCTTTACAGTCCTTGTATCGTAAGTTAAAGAAGCGAGAAATGGCTTCTGCTTGACCGATCTTCGTACTGGTTAGGTACTGGATGTCAAAGACGTATCCGAGGCGTATGGTTGCAGTCTGTTTTCCGATTACACTGGAATGCCTTTCTTTGACCCAAAACCTGCTAGTAAAAAGACACCCATGAAGCATCTTGTGGAATTTCTTTACCACAAAGATGATTGTCATGTCCTCTCGATCTGTGCATAATGCCGTTCTGCACATGTGAGAGATCTGGTAGCTTGGCAAATCACCTTCTCAAATGCTTCCGGAAAAAAATTAGATATTACTACACTAATACCATGGTTGGAGGCATCTGATGCCTTGTCGTCCAACACTCAACTGAGGGGCACTCATTCACATTCGTGCTCCAAAAATGTCTACTAGAATGCCGGCGTCATTCATTTTCCCTCAGAGTGGGTACTGCTTGGAAGCCTCTACCACCTCAAGTTGTTTCTGCGCCCACAATTGATTTCTTTCAAGCAAAAACTGGACGACAAGTCTTAAATTTCAACTTCTGTAGCGGTGCACGAAACAAGGATAATTTGTGATATTCCTCATCTTTCTGTGAACATTAAATCGATCCATTTGTGCTAAACCCTATGGGACAAGAAAAACAACCGCATGCAAGTATTTCCCATAATAAAACTCTGACCATGACGCATTCATAATTGGAAGGTTTGGGTTAAAACGCGTGGGTAACAGGTTCGAGTTTATTATCGCCTTTATGCCGTCAAATGCTTGTTGATAGTCCTGAGCCCATATCCACTTGAGTTCTTCTTTCAGCAGCGTGTTTACGGGTTGCCGGAGTCTGTGCATGTATGATAGGAATGACGAGTAATACATCATCAAGCCCAAGAATGTCCGAAAAGATACTAAATATGTTGGAGAGGACATCCGTTGTATGGCATCACCGTTTTTGCGGATCTGGTCAATGACCATGCTTGTCAATGATGAATCCCATGTATCGGACCGAGGGCATAAAGAAGATACAGTTGTCGAAGAACTGGCGAAATCCATATTCATGGCGGCACATGAACACAGATTCCATGCGTTGTAAACCTTATCTTAAGGTTAACGTTGTTCTTTGGTCTTCTTTTAGTTTAACTCTATCGACAGAAAGCAGCGACAGAATCTCAAGTGCCACAAATGGAACAACCTTTAACATCGCCAATTTTGACTGCTTATTCTATACATCACCTGTCATTTGATATCGGAAAACGTATAAACTACCGATGGTGACCAAGTCTACATGTATTTATCGATTTAGATGGACCTGATGTATTACTTATGTGGGTCATATGACAAGATGGATGTCCAAATGCTAAGTTTAGGCGAACATGTGTACTCAATTAATTCATTTTTCATCCATTACATTCATCTATAGTACAGAAACTACATTAAAACGATGTCAATCAAACAGTGGGGCAGAAAAATAGTTTGGTCGATTCCGACAAGGAGTAAAAAATATTCAAGGTCAGAGCAACAATGTGAGTAGCCAGTCATCAAGAAGTCACAGCTTGCGAGGTCAGGGGGTTACGTAATTGATGTACACGTGCACAGCTGTCGGCATCAGATTTTCACAACTTTTCTGTTATATCTTTCTCGTTAATTAATTTGAAAAACAGTCGGATATTTCATGAAGTGAAGCAAAACCTTGTATCATTTTACGGGGAATCTCACCTTAATACGATTTTTCTCCTTTGAAATCTTCCCTTTACAAAATAATTATGCAGCTTTTAAGGCTTATCCAACGTGACAACTTATTTTACTAACATTTTTTCACTATGGACGAATAAAGTTATTTCTCAAAAGGGCTTAACGTTATCATTGTTATCATCATCATCATCATCATCATCATATTCAGAGGAAATCATTCATAATTTTGAAAGTATCTGTGTCAAAAAAACCAGACCATTTTGTAAGCAGCCTTACTGATGGCGTGAGTCAATGTGTCCATGGTAAAGCAATCAGTGAATTTCTGTGCCATTCACTACCAAATTCGAAAGGTGTTCAACTCCAAGACTAGCCTTTACTTGGCTACAAATAGGCTCAAACTGCTTTCCAACATAAAAGTTATGTATGTTCCATAAACTGAATTTCGTCGCACACAGTGCAAACGAAGCGCAAACGAAAAATCCGGAGGTGTTGCACACCTGTCCTCACCAGGTTGCATTCCAGCAGCAGTGTGAACTATCGACCCAACTAAGGATCATACCTTTCTACTCCCTTGTAACAAGTAGCCCAATGCGAAATGTTTCCAACCGAGTCATAACCCCAGACTACTGCTTAGATGGCCACGGTATGCTGCCCGCAACAAGTTTGCAAAGATGGACAGTTATCTGGTGTTAAAATAAAATGTAAAACGGTCTGATCAGCTGTTCTGTGGCTAATTGAGCACTATGTTTGCGTTCAACCTGTAAAGCCCTGAATTAGACCCTCAATCGGACCGATGGATGTACATTGTTATTAAGACTTAACTGAGTTGAACCGGTTGTCCAGTGCTTCCTAGCTTTCCAGCTCACGCTTTGTTTGAAATTTATAGGATGAAATTTACTACAAAACCCTTAGTTTTGTCTTGGAGAAATGAAAATCACCAAAAAAGTCTTATTCGCTTTGATCTGTGTCAACAGTGTCTTGCAGAAGCGAAAAAAACGATGGTACCAAACTATTAACAGAAAGGACAGATTTGAGCGTGCCAAAAAGGACTGTAATCTGGTCAGGCAAACCAAAAACACACTTTGGATACTGCCCCGAAAGAAAAAGAAGCTAGAAAAGTTGATCCAAGGATAAACGGTTTAGTTACAGGTAAAAGAGCATACTATTGGGAATTTGCACTTGGAATGTATGGAAAACTGAATATTTCTCCTATTTTTCGGCCATTCTTCTTCGATGTCGACATTCGCTCAAGATTTGGCAAATTATTTCCTTAATTTTATTTAATAATATATGAGCATTTTGCTTCAAAGTATGAACATGGTCGAACTTCTTCGGTAGCGACAACGAGAGAGTGACCAATCGAGCTGCAACCGTCATGTATTGTCATGTCTGAGCATCGAATAACTCTCAGACTGTTAAATCCTGTGATTTGTTTGTCCTTGTCTTCTATTGGTCACTCACCCACACCAGCTCACCTGGTGTTTTTCCTTGCATTTCATTGGTTAAGCATAAATCAATGGCCGCTCTGTACGCCGTGTCTCGTTCGGGCGCAGTCAAGCACACCAAACGAGGTCAGCAACTGTCGTTATCTCCTGTTCCCCATGTGGTCGAGGGATTGCAGAATACGTGCGTGTATTCTTTCCGTGGCCTAAATCAGATCGTATCAACAATTTGTTTCAGTTTCTTCGTACGTTTCACCAGTCGGTTCGCGTTGTTAAAAACCAATATTGAAGTGACCGGCCGGACACTGATCCATAACACGTTTATCGGGTTGGTTCGATCATGAGCTGCTAATCGAACTACTGTAACCTTAACTGAGCCAACTGGTTAAAGAACTTTTAAATCATATGTATTTTTCTACACAATTTGATACTTTTCGCAACCGAATGTCAGATGGCAGATTGGCTAGTTTTTATCTGCACCGCGAATTCCACAAGAAGTTTATGGTTATCTGAACTCAGGCAGTTCGCGATATAGAAACATGTTGAGTTTTTTAATAGGTTGTTAGTGGTAGAATTAACAGATAAATTAAGTTGTGTTTTGATAATGGGCTTGGTGTGATCCTCATCATCATAGTGCTTGGCTGTGCAGCACTGATTTCAAGAATAGTTTTCTCTACTTTCCACTCTCAGGCAAATTTTGTTTTTTACACGACAGATTCTCCACTGGTGCGCAGATGTACAGAATTAACTTGACTCCTTTGTTACAAACGTGAACAGGAGCCAAAACTAAAATTAAGTACTTTTCAACTTGCCCTCCACCTCCAAGTCGATTAGATGATATTGTGCTGGACGATATCATAGAGATGAGTGATAACTGGTCATGTAGATCACAACTCAAGGAATGTAAACAACACAAATACTTACAACAGATTGGTGTCGTAAATTCGACTACTCGATACGAACCACTCTGCCATTTTGAGTAATACTTGAATAAAGACAGTCCCTGAATTGATGAAACAATGCGTAACTTTGACTGGTTGTTTAAATACAGCCAAAATAGAATTGTAACTCACTGGGCGGGGGAGGGACTCTCTGTTAACCCAACTGTTTCATCAAGGCACGTGCATGAATATTTTCGGTTGAGAAATGTTTCATTTCGATCCGGTATTGCTTTCGTTATTATTATTATTATTATTATTATTATTATTGTTGTTGTTGTTGTTGTTGTTGTTGTTGTTGTTGTTGTTGTTGTTGTTAACCTGCTCGCCTATAGTTGAATATGTACTATATGCACTATTTTATCCCCTTAGCATGTAACTTAACGTAAATCATACAATGTTAGCAGTCTCTCACAACGGAGAAATCAAATTGAAATGGTTAGCATTGTTCACACATGTGTCTGTCTCTTTCTCCTGGTATGGACACTTGCAAAATAAATGAAGTATCATTCATCGTACAAACCTTCTGACTTGATACCAATCGCTTAATTGTGGCTCGAGCCCTTAATTCTAATTTACTATCACGTGATTCATTAACAAAATATGACGCTTGTCACTCCGTTTCTTTCTTTTAACGTGCATATGTGAGGAACACATCAAACCTGGAGCTGCAACGTTTTTCTCCAATTACGTCACTTCATATCTTTCATTTTCATTTCATTTTCCCCAATCCTATTCAGATACAGCGTTTTTTGATGGGGCAAATGTCTACCCATAACAGATAAGCCGAGATCGTATAATAGTAACTGGATAACGGGTTATCAACGCCCTGCAGAAATAGAGATTCTGTTCTGTCTAAGAGGAAATCATAATCGGATTAACTTAATCCTTAATGATAATCGTTTGTGTGAGGAAGATACGGGTTCATTGTCCGGTAGTTGCACACATGGAAGCAATAACTTAGCAATTATCTAGCAATCAATATTGGACACAGATTTTTCCGATAGCAGAGCATGCTAGAATGCGATAACCACCTCAGTATGACTATTACATTGGGAAATGTCATAGTACCTCTTTCCTTGTTTGATTTCCAAACAGTTGAATTCCTTCACATTCACAAAAGCGTTATATCTATAGAATCAAAGAGTATAATTAACAAACAAAAGAGATTATGGTGTAAAGTGAATTGACTCCTCTCAGAAAACAAAACGGTTACAAATGTACAGAATAAAATATTTGTGATCAAATTTAATTTACCCCAAAAAATAAATTTAACCGTCTTTATTTGACTGCGGAGTTTCGATGTGTATCTTCAACTGATGTCAGACAATGTATTAAATCATAAGTCTATCTGTTTCTCTGTCTGTCTATCTGGCATCGGTACCTATGATCCCAAATATACCTAAACATCTTTCCTCTCAGCGTGATGTGCTATTCGGATCTTACTGTTCCACAATTTTCCAGATCACCCTTCCCCTAGAAGTTTTATGTTTGAAGTTCGTGTTGCGACGACCACTGATCTGTTATTTTGTGGAAGTTAACTACATTGACTTCTTTCCGTTCTCCAAATAGATTTGTTTATTCACTCTACATATCTGAGGGCACTGATTTGCACAATCTATGTCAAATCATTTTGCTTCATCTGCACACGTTCATACTGTAGTGAATATGGCGCTGCACATGCACAGAAAACTAACAGGCAGACTGAAACGATTGTCTTTTGCTTCCATTGTCACGAAAACGAAAGGCATGGGGGCAGACTGACATAGGTTACCAGAGGAAAGATGAACTGACTGAAGATCCTCAAAGTTATCCCAGTTTGGGGTGGTGATTAGCGGGGGCTAGAGCTTAGACAAAGCCATGCAGTTACAAGTGGTATAAATAATTGAAAAAGCACAGTATCTTTCTTCCCACAGATGTTGCACAACCGATTTCCTAATATTTGTCCATTTATCCCATTATGTGATCACTGTTCATCGCCTTCTGAGGTCACACCGGAATATGTAGATAACGGGACATCGATATCTGAATTGGTAAATGGAATGATGATTGGCGAAAGGACAAAGGTTCTTTCATCGCTCGCATAGGTTTCCCGATTGTTGGGAAGTGTCCATCGGTTGGCTGCGACCACTGAAGGTCAGGTTTGTGCAGATCGCAATCCAGTTTAGGCACCAACGGCGTGAATTTTCTATTTTGATGGTAGCAATGCACGTTTCCGATTGAGCTACCGTCTGGCTTATTCGATGGAAACAACGGTCTTGCCTTTAGCCTGAGTGCTGGTTAGTATCGTGGACCCTTAATACTTGAAGGACGCGACGTGTGCCATTACTTCTTCTTGAAATCTCATCTGATGAAATTGGTCAGGTTAGATCGAGGTCTCAAACAGTTTTATTTTCTACGAATGGGATTTTACTTCAGTCGTGTTATAGCAAGGTAAGGAATTTTGTGAATAAACATAGTTTGAGCCTAGGTTGCCCGCTTACGTCACGCAGCCAAATTTGTTCCGGTTATTGTCTATCAAATGAGGCTCGGAAAAGATGAGAGAATTTCTCATATTCTCCCGCATTGTACGCAGTTTCTGCTTTGTTCGCGATGTTTTTTGCTTTCGTAACTAGCGGATCAGGTGACACCGCGACGGAGCCGACGAACGTGACTTGATTCACGCACTCGTGCTTCATTTAATTTGGCAAACATCTGCGTTGTTGTATCGGATATCCGATCCTTTTGGAACTGTGGGGCAAATTCAAGTTCGATGAAAGTGGTTTTCTGCAAGCAGGTTTATTGAATATACCAGTGGTGTTCATCCCATTCATCATAACTGAGGACTGGTATTTCTAGCCAGGTGCAAGATTATTGCAGCTGAGAGTGCTTCCCATTATTTGGAGTCTGTAGTAGAGCTAAGCTGAGATTTTCTGGACAGAAAACCATGCGGTGAATAGCACGATTGCTCTTGAAACGTGCACGGATTAGTGTGTGATTAGTTCAGGGTGCAGTCCCAGCCTCGGCACCATCGGATGATCAACAGAGTTCAATTAAGGGTTATTAGTGAGGTCGAATTAGGAAACATTTCGCTGATTAGTTGTATGTTCACCGATGCAGTACTACTCTAAGTTACTCTTCCCAGGTGACTCCCAAACGTGTCAAATGGTGACCTTTAAATCCTCTGGGCTGAGTCGAAGAATTGCCTGAGACCCTTCTTTAATCTGTCTCTTATNNNCCCTCAATAGCCTTTTAATATTCAAGCGTAGAATCAACCAGTTGTGTCATGGATGCATACTGTCCCATTCCCACTGGTAGGTTTGTCGATAGCTTTAAGGGTTCGTTGATGTTTCGATCTACATGTTCCACTCATCGTCCTATTTTGTTACGTCACGTAGAGTTGACTTTGTGATTGAGACTGAACGGATAGCCAGAGTTGTCAGCATCTGAAGCGACTGCTACACTTGTGGCCATCTCTAACTAATACGTCTTGAAGTCAGTCTTGGCTGAGTTCAAAACCTTTCGTTTCATTCTGCGGTAGTTACTACTGTTATGCTTCCAGAAAGTCAGTGCTGGCTTGAGGAGAACTCTTTATGATGAACTACAGCTAGGGTATGAATAAATTGAAGTACACGTATCAAGACTTCTCATTTGAAACATGTCATTAAACTTACCGGCAGCACACAGGATAATGAATGGAACAATCCATAGTTATCATTTTTCAACACAGTAATTTGCTCTAAGAAGTCTTGCTCACTTTTGCCTGCTGTGAGGAACCGCCAATCACATTTCATTGCGCAATACAACCATATCACTCACGTATGTGAGTAAGACCTGGTGATCTGTTGTGCGGTCCATTTACCTCTTCGGAAACCCCTGTTGGGTTATTGATCTTGTTTTCTGATGGACCGTAAACTTCAGGTCACAGTGCGGTCTATAGACAGTGCTACGTTTTATGGTGGAGAATGCCAAGTGGAAACCCGCAGTTTCCTCGAGCACTGCCGCTAATCCTTTATGACGGCTTATTTGGTGTGCCCAAAATCATCTTATCCACTGTTAACCACCAAATAAGTGACTGTCCAGACATGTTAAAATGTAGCCGAATCATACCCAATACACTATGCCAACTGACGTTTTTGGTTTCTTTGTTTCAAGTTTTAACTTCAAAATACTGCTTTCTTAAAACACTGTTTTCCCGTCACAAATTTGAACAGAGAAGTCAGAAACATGGGTTTGCACAATGTATCCATGGTCATTTCGCTGCATCTGTACACATGCATACTGCATTCCAAGTGATTTTTATGGTCAGTGAGATAACAGATTTGAGAGAAAAAACACAAGATCGCTAATCACAAGGGACAACGCAACGCAAAAACACAAAAAGGGGGAATGAGATAGGGCAGGGGGTCAATCACCAAGGTAAAGCTAATGTGACTAACCATTCGCGTTGTTTGCATAGATCAGGTTTGAGAGTGTGAATGGCTAGGGCCTCGGCAAATTTTAGTACTTTTGTGTTTGCTGTGTTGTAGATGACATGGGATGCGTGGGGTGGGGTGACAGTGTTTTTGTTCTAGTAAATGTTGCGATATCGAAGATCTAGGCTTTCTCCGAACAATCGATGACGTAACATTTGCAAAATTGTAGTCCATTGCTTTCTTAAGCCACACCGGGATGTGTTCGGCCATTCGGTGACGTAACT
>UZAN01043305.1:11852-42275 GCA_900618425.1 Echinostoma caproni
GAGAACCAACCAGATCGAAACAGCTATCCAGTGCTTCCGAGCTTTTCAGTTTACGCTTCATTTGCTATATACACGACGAATTCCCATATGAAATTTAACCAAATCCTCCATTACTCATATGAAGTTATTGAACTGTCTGTTTTTGGTGTTACTTTACTATGCTTGGTGATGAAGGCGCCTGGGATATCCGTTTGCTTGTAGTGCTTCTTTTAGGACGCTGTCTTCGTCGCTTAAACAATCCTCTGTGCATATTTCACGAGCTCGATGAAATAGTGTGCGAACGAGCCCAATTTTGTATCTCATAGGGGCGAAGCTCGTGAAGTTCAAGTATTGCCCAGACCACGTGTTCTTTCGGAAGACAGATCTTTTAATTGATCCATCTGGACGACGAGTAATATTTATGTCTAAAAAGTCGATGCGATCATTCCGTTCGTCGTGACGACTAAGCTGGATGTTGGGGTGAATTGTGTTGAGCCAATGGAATAAGTTCTCTCCGTCTTCCTTGACGTTGCTATAAAAATCACTTGGAATGCAGTATGCATGTGTACAGATGCAGCGAAATGACCATGAATACATTGTGCAAACCCACGTTTCTGACTTCTCTGTTCAAATACTGCTTTCTATCATATTTCTGCTTCCTCTACGTTGTCCATGCCCGAGATAATTTTTTTCACTGACCTTTCACAGTCAGCTATTAGGATGACCTTCCAGGGCATACCCAAGTGAGAAAGTTGATCATCGATAAGTTACATCCAACCTCCAATATAAGGACCTTTTGTAGACTTTGCCATCTATTACTCTGCTTACTTCTGCTCTGGGTAGAGTGGACCGCCAAATTGTTGAACTGCATTAAACTATTAGGCTTTTAGCCTCCGAGATTCCTTTGATGACCTAATTAACCATTCAAAACCTAAACCCCAGGTGGTATATTTTAGATCTATCTCATCAAATGCCTGCCTTTTTCAACTGTACATGTGAGTAAAACCGATTGTCACTCATTGCTGATCACTTGAGTCTTTTAGACCGCCGATTTTGCAAATGCTACCATAGATACTACCGCGTACGATTTGTTATTTACACGGTTCCCGGTAACCATCTTCCGTTTTCTTAATGCTATCATTGTCTTGCACACATTCATCGCTATCTATAGTCTATTTACTCGATAACGCTCGTGCATTACCAACGAATGCCACCGTTGAGCAATGCCCACCAGGTATCTGTAACAATCTGTCGATCCGTGATTTCTAGTAGGTTCATTCAGGACATATTTGCTTTCTCATGTTTCTTTTTTCTAGTGAGTGAATTATTCTGTTAGATTCATTAGAAAAACAGAGATGTGGCAGAAAAGCTTGTTTTCAGTGTTTTATCTATTGGTCAATTACAGCACATATAACTCAGGGAAATAACACGGGAAGACAGTCAACCCCTCAACTCCCATTTGGCACATACTAGAACCCTGATTTGACTGTCTCCCCATGTTATTTCCGTCAATTGTAAAATGTACTGTAATAGACCAGTAGGTAAAGCAGCAAAAGCAAACTTCTTCTCCATATCTCAGCTTTTTCCCCATGCAGTTAGTACTGATTGGTTCGTGCATATGATCGATGCTCATTTCATTCCGTTCTATTTCTTTTCTCTCCAGGATTCATGGATTTGATTTCTTCACAATGTCGCTCGTTCTACCTTGACAACACAAACACATACAGATTTTGACCGTATTTCAACAGTATTATTCTATCTTATATCCCCCATTCTATTTGCATTGGGGCTGTTTGGTGTGCCCAATAAATGAACTTTCAAGATGAGTATGTTCTTATAAAATACACTGTTGAATCAGGCACTCAAATCAACCAAATTACCACTAGTAAAATCATTTTTCTATGAACTACGCACCTCAGTGAGTTTATGTAAAATATATTTGTTCGATATCTAAAGAGGAATGACCGATTTTTGCTTATTGTATAAATCAAGTATAAATCAAGTCACTGCCAACTTATCTACCAACTTTTACCGTATTTTTTTCATTTCACTCTCTTGATTCTCATTCATTTTCTCCCGGGCTCATTTTGGTGCGTAAAAACTGATTTCATGCTTTTCTCAGGCAGTAACTTCACCTCGGTCTCTCTTCTCTGCTTTGTAAAAGTTTATAATACCGGAGTCATGTATGAACTGGTTTTTAATCCTCCTCCATTTCCCTACCTGATTGTGATAACGTGTATCAACGACACGTCCGACTTGATCTCACACGTCCCCCGGATATTTACCTTAACATTCGTCTAATGAGGCAGTGCCGCTGCGGTTGACACCTGCTTTTTCAAATCAAGCAAAAAGGCTACTACTCATCCTTACCAAGTGTCTATATTCGTGGGGATTGTATAGCTGGATTTCCATCATAGCTCTTCCCAATAACAACTAGTCTGTGGAACATCCGCCGTAATAGTGTTTTTTTTCTCAGCCTGATTTTCAACCAAAGGATCAAAAACTGGGTTTATTCGGTATATTACAATGTCTTTCTATCAAGCAGTCCTCCCCTCCAACCTAACTCACAAATGATATTCATTAACAAAACCGTTTACCTGCTTATGTTTTCGACGATGTAGACTGTGAACCCATTTCATTTTACTGACATGGTACAATTCTTAGTTTCTCCCTCGTGCTTTCTGACGTTGTTGAGGGTCTTATTTCCAACTAGGACTATTTCTGTGCTGAATACGTCTATCGCATCTGCACATTTTCGTGTTCCGATTTGATTCGGTAAGTAGAGCAAGCTGTGACTGTCTTCATTTGGCTAAAAAGTTGCTGATTCCAAAAACCTAAACATTATGAAAGAAAACCCCATGCAACTGAGGTGATCAATGGCACAGTGACTGAAACAAATCTTGCAAGCGTAATCATTAAACCGCGCATAGCTACTGTCGTCATCAATAGTAGCTCGTAAATCATTTCCTTTTTAAGTGTGTCATTCAGTGGCTTAGCGAATGTTGTTTCCAGTCACTAAAACTACTCGTAAACTGAAACCTTCTACTCTTATGTGTTTGGTGGCTATTTAGCTTCATGCGCAACATCGCATCACTGAACAGCTTTTGCTGCATCTAAAATTAATTGTTAAAAGTACCTGACAAACTTCACCCGTTGTGAGCCTACCCATGTATCTACGCCAAATCGATTATTATACTGCTTGGATTGAACGTTAGTGCTGCGTTCATGCGTAACTCCTTCATTCTTGGCCTTGTATTCAACTATATACGACAGAGGCATCCTGAGTAATAGGACGTCCAACTTAAAGTGGCCTTCAGTCTCGTCAAACGGGTAGAACTTTTTCCCAGACAACCACTTCCATGTACATATGACACGTATTTGTTAAACTGATCGAACCAGCAAACACGATATTAAATCAGCCATCAACATCTGAGGATTTTTATATGCAGCGACCGGTCAGTCATTTTGCTTTTGTACTTTTCACCGTCGTTTGAACATTTAATTTCTTGCAAGGGAAGCGTTATGGAAATGTTGTGTTAGAAGGGAATAGTTCCAACAATTCAGGTGCCTACGCAGTTCCTCTATGATATGGATTACAGATGGAACGCGTTCAGCCCCAAGCACGCATTCAACATTTGTTCCCGGATTGAGACTTGTCTTTACCATATCTGTGCATCACTCCCTAAAAGATAAATTTTCCATCAGATCAGAGATTAAGCTTCCTGAATCCAGCACCATTGGGTTAACCTAATCTCCAGGGTGAATGCAGGCTAAACGATATTCAACAAACTCCACACCAGTGGAAAATGGCCATCAACAATAGTCCAACTATAAATCACCTAGAGCAACGTGATATTTATGCGCTTCCACTCTACGCCAGACTGAGTGTTCAATAAATACGGCGTCACACTCACTATGGAAAACATCCTTCTAACTGGAACCTTCAACGTTCTGGGTTTTCAAGCATCTAAAGGAGTCATTAAGTCGGGATCCGAGAGTCCAGCATCTCAACCTTCACATGATCAGAAAATAGCAGGACAGCGTTGACATGAAGGTTTCACATCTGATGGATCATGATGGAAATATTCCTCCAACCAGTTTTATGAGCTTCATTTGAACGGCTAAAGGATGAAGCTATGTAGGCCGTGAATATATCTTGACACGACAACCCTGTGGCCTAAACGTTTTGTGAAGTTTTGACTTCCATTTTTAATCACATTGACTGATGTGATTTAGGTCCATCGTTTTTCAGACGAAGATGACTCCTGGTTGTCGCATTCTCTCTAACATAAAAGCCCGGTTCTTCACATCGCCATCCTCTTTTCAAAGCCAAAAAATCCTTTGAAAGACTCACAATCGATTTCAAGATCTCATCACCACCTTTGTAACTCTAGATTTGTTCTTTCCCTCTGCAGACATGTCTGTTTTTACTGCTATCGGTTGTTTTCAGATTTTGTTAACTACATTTAGCCAATCTGTTTATATTCATTATGACAGAGCCGGGTCATTCAGTTCAGAGGAACCTTGCGCCTTTTAATGCAGTAAAAGTCTAGCTGTGAGGCTTAGGAGAGCTATAAACCACGGTTCAACTGATGATTCGAACGATCTGGAGAGCCATCACACCATCCAACAGAAGTACTGCTTTGCATATTTGACAGTGGAAGTCTGTTGTTCTAGATTCGTTGCATTCAATAAGCTCTCTTCTTTGGACTACACTAAATGTAACGCCCATGGTACTCATATAAGTTCACAACCGTAGCGGTACTTCAAAAACATCTCTTTCAACACGGTTGGTAACTTCGGATGGGGAATTGCTATGGTAGTCAAGCCGAAGAAATTGAACCACTCGAGTACAACCCAAGTCATCCACATGTTCACCTCTCAACTGGTCCGGGCAATACGATCTCAATGCACTAGTTAGCTTTGATGGCTCGCGATCCCAATTTGAAAGTCTTTGAATCGGGCAACAACTTGAGGCTTTCTGAAGACACTTCTACGGATGAATAAGCAGTCAGAAATGTAAAGATTGACGCTGCTGAAGAACAGTGATTTGGATGATCGTACCGGTCCACAGCTGAGCGTTCCATTCTATTACCTTCCGAATAGAGAAATTACAGCGAGCTACATTCAGTTTACACGTTTCCAGGTCTTATTATTACACAAGAAGTGATTTACAGCGAGTAATTTACAGCAAAAGGGGTAAACCCCATAATCAACGATATACTGTATGGGGAGGTATTTGGGGGAACATTCAAGTAAGAATCAATTTGTTAATCCTGCTTTTGAAAAGGGTAAGGTTATAAGAGCTGGGAAATACGGAAATAAGAAGAGTGTTTCACAATTTCGCAGTCCTCGGGAAAAAAGAAGATTCGAAGATAGAAGTCCGACATCTGAGGACGGAAACCTGATAAGGATGACTGTGCGCCTGAGAATGAGATGGACGAGAGAAGGTCAATGGAAGGAGAACCTCTGAACCTCGGAAGAGCAGAAACCAAAATAGTAACGATAGAAAAGAGATGACGAAGCAACTGCCCGGAGGTGGGAAAGCGACTGCAAGTTGTAAATTAAAGACAGTTCATCGATCAGCCGGATGGCCTTGCGTTGAACACGGTCTGGGAGAGAAATGGTGGAATGCGAAGCTCCACCTCATACGTGACTGTAGTATGCAAGCATCGGGCGGATTTGAGCTTTGTACAAAAGGAGGAGGTGCTTGGGTGGAAAGAAAAGCCTTGCGCGGAATAGAAAACCAACTTTGAGCGCTGTGCGAGAGGCAAGTGTAGAAATAAAAGGGGACCAATAGACGAAAGAACTTATGGATAAACCCAGGAGGAATTTGTGGAACGAAGGGACAGAGAATCAAAAATCATTTGGGGAGAAAAGGAGACATGTTTAAGAGAGACTGGGAGAAGAGAAGTTCTGGAAGCATTGAAGCACACATGGTTGGTAGAACCCCATGCGGAGATTAGTTAGAGATCGGAGGCGAGAGAAGCACTAATGACACTACGATCGTGATCGATGTTAGTATCACCTTGACGGAGTGTGGGGTAAGAAAGAGAACAATGGAGAGTGGCATCATCCGCAAAGCAGCGGATGGGATTACGTGTTTGGGATAAACGATCGTTGATAAATAAAAGAAAGAGGGTGGGCAAAAGTATGGAACCTTGGGGAACACCGGCATTCCCAGGACGAAGGTGGTTTGCTTGAGGGGAAACAACGAAGCCACGATACCAGAGACGGGTGGAATCCGAACGTGGGTAATTTCGACAACAGACCTTCATGCTAAACACCTTTGAAATGTCGAGCGAAACCATGCGAGTTTCTCCGTGATTATCGAGTACAGTCGACCAGGAATGTGATGTGAGCGCCAATAGGTCACCGGTAGATCGACGAGGATGAAATCCATACTGATGGTCATTCAAAAAACCTTCGTGTTCGAGAAACGTACGCACCTGGTCGGAGATAACGGTTTCAAACACTGTCCAGATTACATATGTAAGAGTAATGAGATGGTAATTGTTGGGGTCGGAAGGGTCACCGCGCTTTGGGATTGGAAAAATAATGGCATTTTTCCATGGAGTAGAGGAAGATTCAAGGTCGAGTGAATAACAAAAAAGGCGGCATAGAACAGGGGCTAACTCCGGGGCACACATCTTTAGGACGATAGGTGGAATACCTTTCGGACCGGGTGGTTTACAAACATCCAAACCGCGAAGAATTGGGCGGACCTTTCTGGTTGTTATGATAGGTAGAAAGGAGTGATTGGATGTGCAGGAGGAGGGTTGAACAATACAGACGGCAGATAAGGTGGATTTGGAGGCAAACCGGGAAGCGAAGACCCCTGCTTTTCGTGGGGATCACAAAAAAGAGTACCAGAGGAATTGCAAATGGGAGCAAAGTTGGAAGGGCAGAAATCACGTGAAACCGCTTTAGGGAGGGACCAGAATGTTCGGTTGCCGGTGGCGGAAGAAGCTAAGCGCGTAGCTTTGTGACAAATGAAGCGTTCTTTAGTTCTCTGGATAGTGCCCGAGCATTTGTTTCTGGCTTGCACGAAGCGGTTGCGAGATACTGGCTTGGATGAGTGGCACCAACAACGGAATGCTGAGTTTTAAAACGTACAGCACGGTTTCAAGCATGATTAAATCACTCAGGGGATCGTGATTTGCCGGGTTTGGAGAAGTATAGAATGTAAAGATATATGCCTTGAAGAACAATCTCCGTCAAGTTTGAAACAGACGTGGAAACATTAGATTTAAAACAACGACCCTTCCAGAAAGTCACGAAAATCGTCTCAGTTAGCTGAATCGTAACGCGTCTGGAGTTCGGTGGTGAAATGGAGTGAGAGAAATGAGTGATAAAGGAAATAAGACAATGGTCCGATGAGCCTAATGGGGAAAGGTAAGTGATGTTGGAGAAAGAAGAGGGAATGGATATGAGAATGAGATCAAGGGTGTGGGCGCCGTCACCAATACTATCAGAGATGCGCGTGGGGAGGTCAACTAGATGACTTAGGTTATTCACCCCAGTAAAAGCCTCGGCTTTGCGTCCCATGAAGGTAATTTCTGAGGAGTGCTTCAGCCATTCCTTGTTGTAAACATTGAAATCTCCGATAACGGTAATTTGGCTGTTAGAATCTGCCGATGTTAGTGTCTCAATGTTGGAAGACAGCATATCAAAAATAGAAGAATCGCGGCTGCTCGGGGAGAGGCAAAGAGTAAAAAAAGTGGTTGAAAGAAGGGAATCGAAGTTTCAGCCACATAAGGTGAAATTCACAGTTATAGAAGTCTAAGTGCGAAAGTCGGGAAGAAGCAACAGAATGATGGATATAGGCGCAGACATCAGCCTCAGAAAGAAAAGAAGAATGAAGGAAGTAATAAGGGAACTGCAGATGAGTAGTGTCTGACGAGGAGGAGATTTGTGTCTCCATCAAAAATAAAACCAAGGGGGAAGATTGGAGAAAGTGGTGTACAGAATTAACGCTTCGATTTAAACTACAAATGTTGGTGAGGGTTATGGAGTGTTGTGAATTTATAAGTAGAGTGCGCTTTACTTGATTTCTGTAGGTTGTATTGATCATATGTAGTGTGAGAGAAGACCGACAACCCAACCCTGAAACTTGGAGTGATAAACCACATAAGGCCTCAATAGGTTGAGCGTGGCAGTAAGCCGGGCGACAGCAGGGCTGCCTACCACCCAATGAAGCCGTTTAAAGTCACCAGGCTTCCTGTTACGGACTCATCGCACTGCTCATTCACATGCGACACACGTATCCATNGTATCCATGGATTTCTAAATAGGTCAGTTCATTCTTTATAGCAGCAAAACTTTGCCTTGTTTTAAAGTTCAAACAACGCTGATGGGTTAGAGAAATTTCACACAAAGGATTCAAATATCGGCCGGCATCAGGATTTCATCGGTGTGGTGGTTTCCTCGGATTGAAGAACAAACTGTAACAATTTATTCTCCTCAGTTTGATGAGTTTTTTTTTGTTCTATTCATGACAATCAAGCCATTCATAGTAGTGCGCTAAACCATTTATTATATTTTTGTTACATCGCTCTTTGTCATTGCGATATTGATTTTGCCACCCATGTGCACATTTAAAAGTCGATCACTCGTTGTTACTTTTCTTGGCATTGATATCCACCGGTGCACAACACTACCGCTTGATTTGCGTGTTCCACTATCACGATTCCGGCATTCACCCTGATTTTATAAAATGTGTTTCTAATTGTGTTGTTTCGTTTTGTTTTCTCACATTAACAAAGTTTGTATGAACTTGGTGAAATACAGTGGAAAAACTTCAAATTTGAGTGGTTGGTCCGAAAAAATGAATAAACTATCTTGGAGTTGCAGTCAAAGTCAACAGATATATTGCTAATAATACCAGAGTGTGCGTTCACAATGAGGAATAATCAAAATATCAGTTTGCACTCAAAATAGTCTAATATGACCAGGGACTGAAACTAACATTTACTGACTCAATGAAATGTTTCATTCAATTGTCAAATTAGCGAATAACTGTTATTATTGGTAATAGTAGTATTGTGAGCTACTACTCATAGTTGTGAATAGTACCTCGTTCCAAATGAGACGTTTTTTGAATGTGTGCCATTTTACCCATACCCCAACCGTTATTGATGCTACATGACTATCCTCATCTCAGCTCTGCCTTTTGGATTTATAACAGTAGTAGTGTTATATTTTCCGTAGACCGGTGCTTGCTCGAGCAGAACTGTTTATTACGAACCAAAGTAAGGGTGCGGACAATTTGGTGTACATATAACAAGATGTTTCATTTTGAGTATGTCATCACTATTCCCGGCAGCACACAGAACAAGAAATGGAACAGGCCATAGTTATCATTTCAAACACAGCAATTTTCTCTAAGGAGTCTTGTTCATTTCTGGTCGTTGAAAGAAGGCGCCAACCGCACCTTTTACAGACTACTCACAAATGTGAGTAGTACCTCACAACACTCCTCCCTGACGAAAATGAACTCTACATACATCGAGCGGTGACGTCCTTTTTCTGAAAAGTTGGGCGAATCTGTCTCAGGTCGAGAATTTCGGTTGGTTTATTCCACGATTTTTGAAGATCTGACCAGGAGTTTGATTTGTGACGACTCCTCGGTGTACGGCTACTGTCCTTGTGCCATCGGGTTTACTTTGACACACACACACACCTGTTGTCACTTAACTCCTGAAACCTGCTCATTGGAATCTTCTTTTTCCTTATTCTACATTAACTTCGCCATTTAGGGAGTAACTTCGCTGATCCAGAGTCACCGACACGGCCTCCCACACTGTGAATGTACTTTCAGCGCTTGGTTTCCGTTTAACCGGCATTCTTAGCTTGCTCAACGTTTTGCTGTGCAGTCTGGCAAACGTTTGCTTCTCCTTCGGGTTCTTAATAGAGAAAGTTTAATTTGTTGTGCTATTAACTTTCGGCTAGACTTCGCCAACTGTCTTTACTGTCGTATCCGGGGCTTCTACTGACTGAGTTGACTGAAGTTCCACCGTATAAACATCAGTACCAGTGTAAGACGAACATGACACTTTCTGATCTCCTATCTGCACATGGGTATGGACTGAGTAACGATTAGTCTTTCCAGAGGAAGCCTCGTCTGGGGAAAATGATTTAAATGAAATCAGGGTTCTCTGAAGGACGACGTGCGTTGTGTTTCGAGGCAACTTTTCGACCACCGCAAATGGGAGTAGTAGTTGTAGTAGCAGGAGTAGTAGTACATCTGCTATCCGTGAGGTCTGGGTTCCGTTCGATTAGAATTGTGGCAAGTTCAGTAACTTCGGTGAGATTCAAACTCACGCATGGACGACTCCTGGGCTTTTGTACAGCGCATACTTTACTAGCTGAACTACGGAGCCATACTGATAGCACTTATTTTTCTACATTTGGATCAATTACCATACCGATAGAGACATGTAATCACCACATGTAATCAGCATGTAAGGTGACTGACATTTCAGGTTTTCCTTAAAATTCACCGGTATTCACCTAATTATTTTGTTTGAAAGATGAATGTATCATCAATTCGATTTATTGCCGTTGCTACTGTAATAACTTGATTACGAAACTAATCGAATTAAAATGTTGCCTTTTGCTTTTTTAAAATATGTTTTTTCCATTATACTGGCTCATGTTTGTCACCATCACGCTTCATCAACCAAAATGTTTGACCAGTTGCAGATATCGATACAAATTTCGTTCAGATCATGTTAAACTCAACCCTCGATCTGAGCACACTACAGCCCCCTCGGTTCACGTCTCGTAACAGCTAAGCACAGCGCTGTCAAGATGTGCTCAAAGTTCGCGCATGCGAACAAACCCACGGGGTCAGTCCCAGGGTGTGTCAAGAGAAATCCACTCCTTTGTCGCGACATCATTCGAGTGGGCATTCAAAACCCCGGACTATGTGCATAAGTTTTTGCGATTGTCTCAATGTGATTACCCGCCGCAACAGTGTTTCAGGGGACACTTGTTCTTATTTTCGTTGCGCTTATTTAGACCATTTTGGTTGGAACCACATTTCGTTCACATAGTAACATTTTAGCACAATTCCTATTGCTTCCCATCTGTAAACAGAACTATTGTTGTGCCATCATCCGCCATCAGCGCTACCGCATCATTCGATTTAATGACACTGGCGTGGATCGAGTGGATCTCACACACAACATTTGGAAACGAGTGTTGCACTCTGTGTGACTGGAGTTCATTGTACATACAGTACTAAATGCCGTACCTGGCTTTGAATTGTCATGCAATTTAGTGCCAGTATTTCCACTTAAAACCCATCTATTCAACCACTTGAATAATCTGCCATCTTGTGTGGTTTCCGGAATAATGACCTCTACACAGTGCACTTTCAGTGCGCATTTCTACATAAGATCAGTCATATCTTCCATTTGATCTCTTGGATTCATTATGAACCTGTGATACTTACTTGCTCACCGAATGGTTGGGATGCACGCACACACTTGGAACGCTACAGCGTGTCTATACCAGTGACCTTGAATGTGTGAAAGTTTACGCGTTGTACGAGCCTTGCAGGATGCAGAAGTACTAGTTGAACTGACGCTGAAGTACCAATGATAACAAGCCATGTTCATCGTGTGCCTGTTTCATCAGTCCGCGGTATAGGAGTTCAAAATCAATTGCAGTGGATAGATGCGAGAAACCTGTAAGAAGCACATATGAATCACACTGAAACTGGAATGGGTTTACGAGGCTACGGTTACCAGAGGGGATCGAAGGGACAGGTTTTAACTGGCTGAAATTAGGACTCTGAAATACGGTTGAATAACTCCTCAAAACGGACACGAAAACCCGGGTTCTTTTCGTATCTTCCAAAAGGTCACACACAAATGTTACCTGAATGGGGAATTTGGTGGTTAGATAAGACTTTATATATTTTATTTGAATTCCTTTAGCACGTAGCGTAAACTTTATCCATTTAGTTGGTTTCCACCTTAGTGAATTCACCACGTACTCACTCGTGCTCGTCATAGTTAGATGCGGAGGTCCTCTGTCCGAATATATGCGACAAAATCAATCACATAAAACCTCCTCTATCAGAAACTCTCGAATCATTTTGATAGTTCCGGATCGTTCGGGAGTAAATCGGACTGGTTTTAACATGACACAGAATCATTTTGATGATTTCGAGATAACTCGACAAAAAGGCATAGGAAAAGGCCTGTAGTGGTGAAAAAAGCTACAAACCAACAAACCTATGCTGATAACTGCACTAAATGACCTACTGAAAAAGATCTACAGTAGTATGATCGTAATTTCAAAACCAATATGGTAAAAAATTCATTTCCATGTGTAGCAGAGGTTTTCGATCACCCACTTTATGTCCTAGGGAATTTCATGTGCGAAGTATAAAATAGAACCAGAAATCTGTTTCATGCCTTGCTTGAACTCAGTTGCAGAGTACACTCCACCACTGTACTCATGTCAAATGATTAAATTCAAATGGTGGCTTTGAATCTGCTTTTGGTTCGGTTTCATTGTTTTGCTATCATCTCATGCGAGACGTGTTGCACTGTCTATGTTTTCACTGAAATGGACACTTTCCAGTAAATTTAACGGAAAAAACGGAGTTTCCTTTCAAACACCATAGGAAAGCAAACGAAGTCAATAGGTGTAGTTTGTGTTACTTAAACCTGACAAATAGTGATGTGCGATACTACTCACATTTCTGAGTAAATGTTGTATATATATATATATATATATATATATATATATATTCATCACAATAACTTTGCTTGCAACACCGAGTGACTTTGGATGTACAGCTCTTTCAGAGCCAGTTCACTGAAGAATCAATGCTATGATTCAATGTTATGAAAGAGCCGTCTATCGATATCGATTTTAATTCTGACCATTAAACTCCATTATACATTACTTGCTTCTTTCATCTGAAAACAACCGAGTAGGGAAACTCAGACGTTACCATCCCTGTTTGGTTGGGTCAATTCGTATTTCACCCGTCTATCCACGCATAGATCAGACTGGGGGTATGATACGAGTTGTACCCAACCGAACTCTGACAAACAGTTTGACTCAGATCCGTCTGTGCGTTCCCCAATTATTTTATTTTCTCGATGTCGAAATTGAGCTAAAGGTCATTTCGAATAAATTTCATTGGAAGTAAGTGTTTTTTAGTACTTTTTTCTGTATCATTCAAATGAATCTCACGAACTAGGTGATTCGCATAAATAACCCGGTTATATGCTGCATCCCGTCAATGCAAATTTCCTGTCCGACAAGTTCGCATTCAGAACTTCATGTCTTGGAATATTTTTCAAACAAATTCGAAAAAATTACAACAGTTTGGCTTATCATTGAGTAGCTTGTTCCCAGAACTCTGTCTCTGAGAGCCACTGTTTTAAAATTAATTCGACAATATAACCCAGTTTAACATATTGTTGGAAAATCTTGGTTTCATAAGGTAGATGATTTATTTTTATTGAGAGATATAAGTAGTCAGCGCGGTTTTATCGCAGTTCTGAATATCCTTAGCGATTATCTGGTACCTGTATAGCGCGTCCAGGAATTTTGGGTGGCCTTTGTGTCAGAGTGACATCGTGTGATCTATTCAGTCATTCTCATGCGGCCCAACATTGAACTGTCTTGCCCGACTTGATCCAACTCACTTGGATTTCTTTCACATAAAACTAAATAGGTGAAAGTATTCGAGAATATATTTTGATTCATCTGTAGAATGAAGTTTTATCTAGCCAGCCACGACTTTACCATGAGGGAAACTTTGAAGACTGATTGATCCTCCTTCGTGTGCTAGATATTTTACCATTCAAAATCTTTGCTTCATCAGGATGATCAATCATTCTCGGTTGATGACCGAGAGGTTTATTGATGAATAGAGCCGGAACTATGAGCCTCATTCTTTTGAGGGCTAACTTGATCTTCAGATATACAAGTCCTCTTGATTTATATTTTTTCTTTACTTTCCCGTTTAGGTTTTGCAATTTTTGCCGACAATGTAGTTAGCTTAATCAGTGCAACTTTAAATGAGTCCGCCCCCGCCCCCACCCTCAAATTCCTGTTTTCGTTTGCCTATATCGAACGTTATCTAGCTGGAAAGTCATGTGAACAGCGCATGTTATTATCGATTTGAGAGGTGTGCGTTTCCTATTGATTTTTGTCCTTGGCACACACTTCAATAGAAGTTACATTGATGATGTCATCTGCGTTGCTGATAAAACATTCAGAAGTTGTATGTTAATATCACTACCAACATCTATTCTTTCTGGAAGTACAACGATTGGCAGGTAAACTCAGCTGAACAAGCAAAAACTTGTTTGAACATTGATCTCTGATCTTTTGGAAGACATTGTGGTCCGTAAAACTTGGCCAGATCGATAAATATGAGACGATTCATAAACCACGACAGATTTGTTAGAAGTCTTGAGTTCGTTACACCGCGTGACGTGATGGCACGGCCAAAAGTCTTTTCAATACCCTAAACACTTTCAGGGTGTTTTCTCACCAGACAGATTGT
Source organism: Echinostoma caproni (assembly GCA_900618425.1). NCBI lineage: Eukaryota > Metazoa > Platyhelminthes > Trematoda > Plagiorchiida > Echinostomatidae > Echinostoma > Echinostoma caproni. The sequence continues at coordinate 26,374 of UZAN01043305.1, forward strand.
CTAAACCTAGTGGGTGGGTGTTTTATGTGAATTTGATACCTCGACCAACGGAGCCGCCTTGTACTCCATTGAACCAACGAACTCATCTTCGCAAGAGATTTAAGCTATTTCATTCTCACCTGGTAGATGTGATCAGCACACGTTTTCCATTTTAATCGGCCATCAGCTCACGCATGTTACATCAACTCGCACTCGAAGGGCGATCAAAACCGTTAGCACCGACCAGAACTGCTGTGAACTTTATCCAAACAGTTTGAATGTACAGACGTAACATAATTTTTGACAGAGCGATTGCGATCCCCGCGTTGTGTACTTAACATAGGTAACACTTCAATGCACTTTAAACGCTGACATCGAAGAACTGTGATCGCGTGAGATAAGAAAAATATTATAGTTTCCAGAATTTAGTAGTTCTTACTAGCCGAGCTGCACTTAAGTCGACAATCCGTTTGTCCTGCTTTTCTCTCACATGACTGTGACCAAATCCTGTTATTCGCTCACTTTTTATGATTTAGTGTTTACATCTCTTAGAACAGTGTCTGGTTTGTGCTGTTTTATACATTGTTTGTATTGCACATGCTACTGTCTGGTTCAAGCGTGTGAAATCCCCAGTCCCGTAAGTGAAGCTCAAGTTTATACATGCATAATGCGCACGCACAAAGATTCACTGGATTATGTGGATCACCGAAAGCATTCGGTCAATAGTTCTAGCATTTTTAATAGGTAATCGATTGGTCAAAATAGCTGTCACTGACAAAATCAGATATTACGGTCGTTGTTTTAAATCCTGCTTTATTGGTACAGTGCTTTTTTGGCAATTCGGTTGTGTCGTCGTACCTCATTGAAAATTGTGAACCGTAGAATCGCTCCTCCTCCGCCTCGATAACAGTCAGTAAGTTCATTTTTCCCTGTGATATCGAAGGGATAAGCAAACCTGCCAAAATAAAACCACTTGACTGAACGGAGGACTGTACGTGAATCCGTGACTTAGATGTGAATAATTCCTTTCTCACACACTCAAATAGGTCAAGTGAAGTTGGGAATACATCTGTTTGTCCCAATTGTAGAAGTTGTTGCTCGAAGGACACATAACTACTTCAACACCATATACCAATGCATTCGTCGTCAAGAACCGGTAGGTGGACTGCAGATAAAAGGATAGGTATGATCCCCAATTGTTATATTCATCCAATTAGTGTATCCGGAGATGAAGTAGCCCAAGCCAATTCGGGAAAAGAGGAAAAAATCACCTTACTGCCTTAGTGTAAATAAGTAAGTCCGTAATCAGTTGTTGAAGGTATTTTTGCAACTGCGGCTGCTGCTGCTACTGAATACGTCTAAATCATTTTTATTGAATGATGAAAGGATACCTCATTAATGAAACTAAGCTGCCGTAACATAGATTGAACAAAATTCTAAGATAAAAACATTTTAAGTTTGCGACAGAGCGCTAAACTAGGATGAAGGTAAGTGGGACTTCTGATATAGTAACCTTCCGAGTGTGACCGGGCTTGATACTGGCTTTTGTGCAGTGAAACCGGTTCCGAAGTTTCAGGCTCCAGTATGCACCGACGCTCGAGAAAGGAAGATTGCGTTTCACCAATGTGACGTAACTTTGACTAAACAAGCCTTGGGTAACATCCGGTTCCGCAGTAGCTCTTTTAAATTTCAATCCAATACGAGTTGCAACTCTGAGGTTAAAAGGGCCAGGTTTTCGATTTTTTAACTGAACTCTGGCCAGTTGGTCTATTCCTCTTACTGATCATCCTGCTTTTCAATTTGAAATAATAACTGGTATTTATTTGCAGTGCCCGAAAATATCACGTGTTGGTTTTCATAGAAAAATCTTGTCGTGCCACGAGAAAACCTTTTTCGTTTTTATCTTCGCATTTTACGTCCTTTTGTTGAATTCACAAAATTTTCAGGAATAGAGGCCGCGGCCAATCAAAGGGCTGTCATGCGAAACAGAGAGTCCGGCGATGGTGGTAGGATTGGAACACGTCTTCCGGGGCTCTAATCCAGTGACCACTTGATCATCATCCAAACTTTAAAAGGTGTCACATTGTAATATTGCTTTTAGACTAAAATTTGATCCCAAAAGTCAAAAATCTTTCGTGATTAAAAAAAATCAACGAATGAGAGTAATAATAGTGATAGTGATAGTGATAGTGATAGTAATGTTTAACGTGAATTCTCAGATCCGGGAAACGTTTTGTACTCAATCATCCTTCCTCTCTATACTCGGCACCAGGAGTACCGATTTCATTACCATATACAGTTTCTGACCATAAATTTGAGTAAACAGTCAGTATTTTGATAGGTCCCGTTTTACCGGATATAGCAAAACCGAAAGCGATCTGTGATTTGAACCACTCTAATCACTCCAATCAGAATGAAACAAGTTGTAATAGTGGAATTACGTACAAATCACGGATTACGAATAATGTATTAAGAATCACGGACCCCACGAAAGCACTGAATCAAACTGGCATTGGTACGATGGTATCCCACCTAACCGGGACTCGAGAAAAAGGCCACAGGAGTAGTAGTACGCTTATCGAAAGAAATCGAAGGGTTTAAATGACATGTACAGGAAAAGTCCATAGGTCATCCAGACATCTACCAATCGCGTGCTCGTTTTCTTGGCATCGTACAGCCTCTGCTTGGGCCGCACGGCTCCTGATCGGTCGGCATAATCGGCCTATGGTTCGTTATCCAGAAGTTGTAACACGTAAGCACTTTGCTGGCGTCGTCTGGGAAGCTTGACTCATCGCAGAGGTCCGGAAATTGTAACGTGTTTCCCCGTTGTTTGCTTCATCCCGTAAGCTAGGATCACCACACAAGATCGTTACTGTTATCAGATCACAGATAGTAAGCGAAGACATTTTGACAATGATTTTATCCTCGAACCGTTACATTCACATTTATGTGAAGATCTATTTGAAGTAAAATGTGATGGGGTCAAGCCGCCAATGTTATCTATTGACGGGAAGGGAATAGATGTGGACTGGTTTCTCTCTCTTTTCTTCAGATGAACACTGCGCTGCATTGGATTTATTTTCAACAGTTATGTAATTCTTTTGCCTTCGGAAAAAGGATCATTGTATATACAAAGTGTAATTTCCGACACAAATGTTATTTTGGTGACTTGAGAATGGCATCAACAAAAACATATGTTAGCCTTCCATCTGTGTTTTCGTGTGAAGAACATCGGAATAAAACAGTGGGATATTTAGTAACGAGAAAAAGTTTTACCCTGAACGATACTACCGGTACGACCGAATTAAAAGCACGTTAAATTTCACTCCTTTAACAATACAGCCAGTATGTAAACACAGATGATGAGATTGCCACGTATTCGTGGATTTCAACGCAACCCTTAGCCGCAATGGTATACAATAAAACTGTCCGTACCAGTTTTGTGACACTAAGTATTGTCGACAGAGTTGCTGTACAAAGTTGACTCCTCTTCCAGTGTTGAACGATTACTACAGACAGGTATTTATTCTTTGAAGGTTGCCGGATTGGATCGGAGGGATAAGGTCATGTATCCACATCCCCAAGACGTTTTGCCTGAGCTCGACTTAATTACGAATTCTCTACAGTCCTTTCTAATTGCTTCATTAGTGACAGCAAAACGGCCGAGGAATAAAGCCCCGGACGCGTTAGTTTCACATCCCCGAATAAATTCTGGTGTACACTGAATTGATGTGAGTTATCAGTTTTACCCACATTTGCTATCTTGTTTAGTGGAACGGATCAAGGAGGAACTATATTGCACGCATTCTGGAGTAAATTACTCGATTTGTTTTACTTTGATTCTTATGAAAAAGTTGACAATATGTAAAGAATGTGACAAACTACGTGAACCTATTCACACGAGATACTGTCTATCACGTGTTAAGCAGGTTCACTTCATATGCCACTCCCCTGCTTCGTTGACCTTTTCTATGCTTTCCCCCAAGCACAATGATCCAGTCTGTCTTTGACTTTCATTTAACCCCATGACATGCTCCGTTTCTCAAGCATCATGCTGTCACGCCTGTCCTTGGACTTTGTGCACTCCATTCATCAAACTCAACCTAATTGACCTGAACGACTTAACTAATCCATGTTGTGCACTTTATTTGTGATATGCTGTCGCATTTGGCTTTGTTCATCCCGATTTGACCAAACAGCGACCATACACCGGCTTGCCAACCCGCTTTTTTTCATCGTGGTCTCGTTGTACAATGAGTTTTAGCCCAGCTTCGGGGTTGACCAACGGCAACCCTTGGCTTCTGTGATTGGTGATTATCATCTTTTTAATATTGTTATCATTACGCATTTATTAGATTCATTTTGGTGACCACTTCACGAACATTTCTGATGGTATAATTGAAATCAGTTTGTCTTGCAATTTGATTTAAAGTAATCTCCATGTACATCAACTCCTAATGAACTGAGGTTTCCGTGCGCCGCACGCTTCCCTATCTGGTTACTCTTTAGCTAACCAAAAGCTTGGTTTGTAACTATCTGTAATAATCGGAACAGTATTGAATTTAGGAATACGAGAATCCGTACTGTACTGCTCAGAACTGAATTGGCTCCAACCCAAAATGCGGACACCAATGAAATACACGAGGAATTGTAGTAGCAAATCCCTATCTTTATTGATAGAATTAGAGCATGTTTTATAGAAGGTAATAGCTCATACGATTTGTTGAAGGACCGTCGTTCAATTACGTAACCGTTTGCGCCGACGCATCATATGTACTAGCTCGGATGTCACGTTCGCCCAGTGTACCATTGGTCAAGCTTCCTAAACGGTGATTGGGTGACATGAAACTGTACCTAGTCGTGCATGGATTGCGGTCACGGAAGTCTGGATCACCACACTACCCAAGGGACTTCATCTGCTCCAAATTGGACAACAGGTGGCGGTAGCGTGGTGGTTCAGTCCTCTGTCACCGGGGTGCTTTGGTCCCTATGATCTAGGTTCGAACCCCACCACGGCCACCCAACTTTGGTATTAGACAGCTTCGCTGTCGTCCGGTTCAGTGTCTCGCCTAAAATAGCGGGGCCCTATGTGATTTACCACTCCAAGTCCCCTGGATGAATTTGCCGGTTTCTATCACTCAAGAGCCGGTTTTCACGACTATGGGGTTCACCTCGTCTGCTATTCATCACACAAGGGTGTGTAATAAAAAATTAGTATTTCAACCACGAGCAAACCCTGGACGGGTTTCTCTGCTCTAAGAATTACTGTAACATGACTTTTTGGAACAGCCTAGAATGAAACAAATACATATAAATATATGAAACTGGAGTGGAACTTGGGGGTTCAAATGTACGTGTAAATCAACCACTGGAAGACGGCCTGATACAAAAGGCGTCTTACACAACGTCACTTTACACCGTTTGAAATCAAGAAATATACAAATCTATCTTTTTACTTTGGATCAAAATACCACTGTGGTTCACTTGCCTTATTGATTCTATTCGTTCGACTCTGTCTACAGGACAAACGACCTTCTCTCCTTTCACTATTTACAGTTCGATCATCTTTCAAACTTCAACACAGTCTAAATATTCCTATGGTTGATCGAAACTCACTCACTATAAGTCGAAATCTCTTCGTTCCAGTATGAAGAGGGCAGCCCCAAAGTGCGCTCCCACATTCCTTTTTGTAAAACTGATTGTAGAAACCACAGAGTGAAGAAAAACCCTCTTCTCGGTCCGAGGCGAGACCACTGTTGTTCCCTCTCCCAATTACCCCTTTCCGATCCTGTGTGAACACGTTCTCTTTAGTCACTGTTGACTTGACCCTGATCACTGCGTGATCCCTCGCGTTCGTCATTGTCTATGGTTGTTTGATGACGGATTCTCGTGTCCAATGGCCTTGTGTGTCTACCTATCGATCCCACCCGTGTCCTTGTCCTGTGCACTAACGTGGCTTTGGTGTGTCATTGCCCCGGTCTATAACCGCCCCAGTCCCTATATGCCCCGTCGTTGGCCCTGTGGCCCCATTCGTTGTCTTGCTCTTTGCGAGTGCATACCTGACTTCGATCACTGGCTGTTCACGTTAAGTGAACAGAATCCCTTGCTTGACCTAACAGGTATTTATGTTCCCTTATAGCGACTGAGTCGCATTGTTGAGTACCGTACGCATCGCGGATCAATATCGTTCTGACTTCGCATTTCGCTACGCCTTGCTCAACGGTCTCATTGACGCTATGCAGAACGATCGTAGAATAGTCGATTACACTCAGGCTACGGTCGAGCCAGAACAAATCGTTTTGGAAATTACACTGACGTATCCTCCGTTGTTTGGAATTTATGTTGACCGGGAATGATGACGTTGCAGTTTGAAGGAAGTTAGCTCCGTGTTTTCCACTTTTCTGTGTCTATCTTGTACATGGTCAGTGCACTCTCGGTAATTCCCAGTCCAAAGATTAATTTCTATTGTCGAAGAAACAGTGACGCATGACTAGTCCTATGCGGCATTCTGTGACCTGGCGCAGTTCCTCTCCTTCTCTCTTGACCTCACTTGTTCTATACACACCACCATCCTGAAAAAGAGATACGAAGCTGTTGCTTTCACTCACTTCCGCTGGAATCTGTTCACATCATCTCAGACTGAGTGGGCGGGACGTGTGTGTAATACTGGGAAAACTAAGCACTAGTTTGGCTATGTAGTAAATTGATGAACAGACTGCATTATCACAAGTGTAGGTATTTCCCGAGAAAATTGTACACCTCAGTGAAATCTCGGAGGTTATCGCTAAAAAGTAACTTCACCTATGGAAAAATCTTTTGATGATTTATATAGTCTGCATTCATTTCATCATTAGTCCAATTCGATTCTTGAAAGATCGGTTCAAGCATGTTACCAAGTGTTGTGCAGAACATCGCTCGGTGAGGCTCCTCGTGCAACAGAAACCAACAATAGGTGAGCATACAAATTGACTCTGCTAAGGTCAGTAGTTACAAGAATATTTATTTTACCTTGATACAGCTTGTTTTATCTGAGTCGTACGTTTGTCTTTTACTTCGAAACCATCAGTGATCGATGCGGTTACTTTTCATGAGTGCTGTAGTGCCCTTTCTCCAAAATGTAAACAGAACAGCCGTTGACTTTTATTTTTATTAAAGTCTGTAAGAGACGTGTGTGAAATTAGCACTAATTCCCTTTTTACATCGTGAGCATACCAATCACTGAATTCAACAATCGGAATGAATGATTCCGCCTTTTAACCGCGACCTTACTTAAGGTATACTTTGCACCTGATAATTAAATCTGCAAACCATATCGGGATATGATGCAGCACACATGAGACTACTATAAGTAGTGTGATACAATATAACAATGAAGACAGAAAGATGGCATGTAGGTTTCATTTCATCTCATTAGACATCAGCCACAGAGTTGGCCAACCGTAGGTGTACCATACTTATTCCGTTTTTAGAATTAGATATCTCGAAAACCTTGGAACATTACTTCGCCTCATACTCCAATCCAAAATAAACAAGTCTGACCTTCGTCTATGCAACCAGAACAAAAATTTCCGTCCTTGATTCCCTTCGTTTCTGCATCATTAATGATTGCCGGATTTTAATTTCAGTAGTTCAACTTGTGGTTGAAGAATAGAAACAGACTGCAGAGCTGCCGCTAGAAGGCTGGTCAGCAGTCTGTTTTACATTGTCTGCATCACGTGACGTGCTCTGAGTCTCAAGTTTTCATTATCTAAATGTCTGAAAAGTTCCACCGAACACTAAAACAGCAAGAAAAATCGCATTGATTTATGTGAGCCCAATTTGGTGACAAAAAAACGTGTGAAAGAGACAGACATCAACATTCACCAAGGTGACAATGTTTTTCATCAGGAAATTATATACAGGTTCGAGCATGAACAATGGGAGCCGGTAATTATGGATAATAATTGGTTGTGTGACACTGACACACGCACACACACAGTAAAAGATACCTTTAATCTGTTTCTAACATTTGGTTGCTCTCAAACGCGAATGTGCCTGCAAATTCAGTGTAACAATGAAGACGTATTAAAAATCGTATCTGAATCGTATCAAAAGCACCCCACTTGTGTGCGGGCCTTATCGTATATCATGTTGGATGACATACAGACAAACGTTCTGTATTCAGTCTTTTCAATAGTTTATTTCTGATTAACGCAACATTCGATGTCGCTTTATGATGACTGGCCTGTTCATCAAACAGTAAGTGTTTTGTTTACACAAATCGCTCAAGAGTTAGTGTGCTTCGAATAACACCACTTTCCAAAGGCATTTCCATAACTTCCACGAGCAGGTTGAAAGCCAATGAATGCCTTCAGTTCTTGCGGAGACATTCGTAGCACCATGCGCACCCAATGACGCTGAATGGTTTCAATCATGTAATGAACAGCACTGTGACGCCCGAGTAGTAATCAGTTTGCTCGGCATTTTATCTGCTGTTGCAGTGAACAGATTCAATCCAGTTGTGGTACAAATTGTCATCGTTCAAATCTAGTATTATCCAATGTCCATGATTAAACAAATCAATCGTACTGATTTAAAACAACACACCATCAATATTGCGAAGCTTCTGGCCACCCTATTATCATTAGTTTCTTTTGTCATGAATGTCTATCGCTTATGTAATAAAGAAGAAACCGTACAGTTCTTCATCTCTGTAGAGCTACTTTTGCAAGTTTTTTATATACTTACTGAACTGAACGAGGAGACTTACTGGTTGGAAGTAGTTGTCCAAGGACATTGTGCAGTTAATCACACATGTAAATTGTTTGACTGTAAATGCAGTGTGACGAACCCCTATCACTGTTCTAGGAATCAGCGCACTTCCGCCGGAGGTTTTAGAGTACTCATTGCGTTCGAGTAGTTTTTCATGATTCGCGCTTACCACCTGAAATTGATGCGAAAGTGAACAGCCTCAACAAAGCGTCACTGAATGTGGGCTAATTGAACTTCTTTCACGTGCTGTGGTGTTGGAACGGGGTCTGTCTTATAATGCTAAGCCCACAAAGTGTCAAACGAGATAATTGTCAGGGTTTAATGATTAGACAAAATCAACATTACACTCTGGAAGACGATTTCAAGGGCGAGGCGGAGAAAGCTGAATGTGCATGAATTTGCTCCCGCTTCCGATATCAAGACCAACATGTATGGGTGTATCAATGCATATAACGTTTCCTGAATATAAAAAGAGAACGATTCCACTATATAACTCGCGTATCGTGACAAATTGTTCGATTCAAGATAGGAATAAAATTTCAAAGTGACGAAAATAACTCGCTACACATTGTGGAGAATCAGCCCTGTTTGTGTTCTAACCGCCTGAATCACTCGATTAATTAATGCTGAATTTTGCTGACAAGGAGACAAGCCATGTATGTAGAAGCTTGATATGCATTGTCAGAACCGTATCCGTTTTCTAGGCGAGAGCTTATCTGATGAGAAGCTGTGTTTTCTCTTTCCAATCGATCATCTCAGATAGGGTCGAAATCTGTCACACCATCTTCCAGTCACAGCTTGTCACACCGATGCAAATCGTGGATTAGGTTTCAACCAATCAAAGTACTTAGTACTATAATCAAAACAAAGTAACGTTCACCTGACACTTGGTAAAAACACAATGAATAACAAAAGAATCTACTTATTGGGGTAATTTACCAAATCTGTGATTCCGCAGAACAAAGCACAAGCACGCGAAGCAGTGCTACGCGCTCAGATTCATCAATAATTCTGTGCATCCGGTTAACAGCGATCCAATTACGTACAAAATTGAATAGATACACATGTGCTAAACAAGTAGCCTGGTACGCACACACATACACAGAGAGAAAGAGAAATGTAAATCTGGTATCCTGCACCCCAATCCACGAACTAGAGTATACAGAATCGATATACTTTCTGAGAAAATTTCGGTTACTAAAATTCAGTTCCACAGTGAAAACCACCTCGCAATTGATCTGTCAATTTCCGCATCATCTGGAATATTGTGGACCTTCGTACCGACTCGATTAGAGACTTATCTTTAAAGTTAACCGCAAAAAACGTTACTATATGTCCTTTAATCCTCAAACCACTCCATGTTAGAGAAATATGAACCCAAAAGACGTACGCTCACAGTTTGCTGATGATAAAACAGTGGACATCAAGCAGCACAATACAATATGGTTGGGCTGTTTAGGATGAAGTAGTAGCCGAAAAGTTGTTGCAAATCTTGTACGCGGCGACAAGAGTCACATCGCCCTCATTTAACAGCCCATCGATGACTACTTGCTCTGAGGACGGACGCATCCGATTCTCGACACAACGGCACGGATCAGGTGCAGTCATCGAACTTCACTTTGTCTCCGATTTAACTCTATTGTCGGGGGCAAACACCTACCATTGCTAGATGTTGACGAACGCCTCGGCTGTCTCGTATTATGTAGAACAGAGCGGGACGACGACGAAGAGCCGCATACGCGCCCCAGGGTGTATCGACCGTCACGAACAGACAGGCAGATAGACTGGTTTGGAAGTGAATACCGGATACCATGCTTGTGTCTGTCTGTATGTGTGTTAATGTCCCCGCGTGTCTGACATACCATCTATTTAGTACCGTTGGTCTGGCCTCGCCACTAATCGATCATTTAATAGGTCCGACTATGATTCTTGTGTGGCTGTGATACCAGTTTATCTCTGTCTATGTTGCCGATGTCGGATTGGTCAATCCAGCCAATTGGCGCACAAACATTAAAGCATGTTTCGCACGTCGTCACGACGACATGAGACCGATGGAAAAACAAGGTCGTTTTCGCCGATCGATGGCAGTTACATCTAGACCCACTCACGTGAGTTGAGATGCAAGCATAGAAAACGCTGGACAATGGCGTTTGCAGCTGCGTCAGAATCGATGTTCTAGTGAGCTTGTGAGCCAAGATCAAACCAAATCAGAGATTTAACCGTTGCACCCTACCGTTTAGAGCACTTCCGTACGTCTGTGAAAGTTCGGTGATTTAACGAAAGAAAAGGAAAATTCTTTGACCGTGAACGTGTTCAAATTCCTGTTTGATATCATTTTATGAAGCGGTGGTCGCTAGAAAATCGAAATAGATCAGGCAGAAATAACAAGAAATTACTCTCATTCGGCAAAGTTGACAAAGTGCAATTTATCGATAGCCAAAATACCTAATTGTATCAAACTTGTCATGATGTTGGCAACTCACTGTCGTATAGGGACATTAAAAGTATTTTGACTGTGACTTTGCTAGACTAATTCATTCGTGAAAGCGTCCCCGTAGGAGTGCAAAATGCCAATAATCCCATCCCTGGAAAATGCTGAAAAGATACGAGGAGTTGCAAAACACACCAACCTTCACAATCTATGATTGGAACACAACGTTCAGGCATACTTTAAATTTTGTTTCAGATTGTCTGAAGTTCGAAATCGCGCCACGCATGATGGATAACTGCCGTTAATTCGTGGACAGCTCGGAATACCTTTTCATGGGCGTCAACCCGCCTCACCTGTAGACACCCCCCACCCCCAGTTCATGTCAGAACCATTTCAGGACATTTCATGATCTTTATGGTCCGGTGCAGTAGCCACATTCTTTAGAGTTGGGCTCTGTATACATGGGCATGATGATGCGGGAAAACCATGGTTGCCAATAGATTCTCCAGAATTGCCGGGAGAAGAAACTCGTTTTTACGTAAGATTTACCTGTCACGTTTCCTCCCAGAGTTATCAACTGAAATTTCCGATCAGAAAATAAAACTAAACCCTAGGCCAAGGAATTTAACTTCTAATCCGCGCAACTGAATCATTAACATGACGGTCTGGTATCCAATGTAGTGATTTCACATTCCCAAATTATAAGTTTGGTGCAATGTGAAACCGTTGTTGTACGCTCCACACACTCACATTCAAGCTCAATGAAGGTTGTCACTTCAAAACACTTGTTACCTAATTCGAAGCAGCACGTAAGAAGTGCCGTGTGCCTTGATCGGAGATCTTTAGCCGCGTTGTTTCTGCATAGTGGGTCAGTTAAATGTTATGAAAACCACTCGGAGTTCGATGCATTATTTCAACACTCTTTCCAATACCGGTGTTCAGGTCTTTGTAGGTGAGTGATTGTAATAGTTCAATTACGTACAGATCACAAATTAGGAATCACGAACGCCACGGAAACACTCAGTTACGCTGGCACTTGCACGACGGTAACCCACGTAATCGGGACACAAGAAAAAGACCGCAGGAGTAGTAGTTCGTTTGGAAGAAATCATGCGCGTTCAATAACATGTACAAAAGAAGTTCGTTGGTTATCCACGCATCTGCCGATCACATGCTCGTATTCTTGGCATCGTACAGCTTCTGCCTGGGCCGCACGTCTCCTTATTGGTCGGCGTAAACGGTCTGTTCTTCGTTGTCCATAAGCTGTAAAACGTAGGTACTTTCGTAGTGTCATTTGAGAAGTTTGACACTTGTCCGGGAACTGTAACGTGTTGCCCCATGGTTTGCTTCATCCCATAAGCTAGGATCACCACAGTAATTTTCCTTATTTCAGTTCCGATAGGCTTCAACCACGTGTCATTCTTTTGTCTCTTCAAAGGACAAGTAAATGAACTAAACCATAGTGCATGTATAACCTTGGTGATCATTCACCCACTGTGCGACGTTAATATTGTTGACTAGTGCTGGACATTACCTAATAAACTTGAGTCAGGACCGGATCATTTAACTTAAGTGTTGATCTATGGAATTCCACCTACTGACCGTACTTGGAATGCTTTTAATAGTATTTTGTCCCCATAGAGACACATCTTCTAGGGTGAATCAGTCTAGAAAAGTTATAACCAAAATACTTTTTACCCCACTATACGACAATGAGTTGTCATCATTATGCCCAAGTTGATCGATCTGGGTGATTTGGTTATCGATACACATGACGAAAGAACAGATTGTAGTAAGCAACATTTTATGCACTAAGTGTATTCATGGTCGATTTTGATCGAAATTCTCTTTGAGTCCCCCGTATCATGTAGCTCTAGGTCCTCGTGTGGTGATAGTGAAGCGAGGTGGGATGGCAGTACACACGTAGCACGATACAGCTCCTGAACGGCCAATCAGGAGATGAAGATTACGATCAATCGTGTAGGCCCAAGTGATCGGTTTGGCTAAATTCCGGAAAGCTACCCAGTGGACCATTTCGATGCCTTTTGGATAATGAAGAATCCATCACTGATTGATATATGACTGTGATATTTATAAACTTGTTTTTTTTTACAGAATCATCTGTCAACACAGCTGTTCTTGTATCTACCTGACCGCGCTGTTTAATGGGTTTTCAGTCCGAATCCGAGTTCTTGCTATTCAATTTCGATTACTAGTCTGAGTACTGCATATTACTCAACCCTCGGGGATAAGGCCAATCAAGGAGCTAAGCCTTGCAGTTTCAGGAAAACGGATCAGAAGTCAGCAGTCTAGGTCAATCAAAAGAATACCCTCCCTCTTGAATTTATGCAACGATAGGAGGCCAGACTTCGCTACATGAACACTGCGGGCAAACCCGTTCACCTTGATCTACAATTCACGGATAAGGGGCCGGTTTACTACAATGTCATGGGCAGTTCATCGGATAACGACGCCTTTGCACCCAGCTTTGAGCTGCAATTAATTAGGTGGGTGTTAACTGAGATTCTGTGCATGACGAGTTCTTCCTATCACAAACATTTAAATCCATTGTATTAATCTTTATGTTTACTCATGACTGAAGTGTTTACAATCGTTTCCTGTCTGTGTAGGCAAATTCTAGAATAAGCAACTTTGATAACTCGGAACAAAAAAATGAGTAATAATGATTAAGCAACCGTTTTACTGCTTTTATAAAATAAACGTTGATGTCGCTCTTTTCATTAACGAGGAAGTGGTCCACCAGAAGTCTGCCGTGGTATACAAATCCGTGATATATTTAAGCAGCGACGGTGAGATTCGAACATTCCACCCCGAGTGCGATGTTACTGTGGCTTGTGCCGCTAGACCTTCACCGAGTTATCATTGCAAGTGTGGACTGACGGGAGAAGCTAACTCATTTGTGCACTAGCGAATGCAAAAGAGCTTGTTGTTGAACTATATGACTCCGGAATCAATCCAAACGGCAGCTGATTGGTACGCAGTGTCGTTCAGTTCCAAAAAGATTGTATCCGTGTTCATTGATTTCGCAGTTAAGATTTTTTGTGTTCTGTATAAAATATTTGCTGATGTATTACCAGGGAATTTTTAATTACTTCCTTGAAATCTATAGCTGCCGGTGGTCAAACAGCCATCATCGTCACCAAATAGCTCTGGAGTTCGTGGGTACGAATCCCGGCAAGATAACGGCCACCATCACTTAATTTCGCCGCTCCTTCGTGTCTTGTGACAGCCATTGAGTAGCGACTTTTCAATTCACAACTTTGCAATTGCTTGTTGGGGTGTATGGGGTACCCGGTAGGAGTAGTACCTCTGACTCAGAGGGCTGTCGGCCCCTTTGGGGCATCCTCCGTTCTTTGGTCTCCACTGGGTGCTCAGCTCTCACCTGTGGCTCCCAGAAGCTGTTTGGATACAACAGCGGCCACACCTCGATAAATCACTCGACATGCGGGCCAAACCAGGTTGAGGGTAACCGGGAGCTCAACTCCCGGCGAGTCGGTATCAAACGTGCGTGTTTTGCTGACGAAGTCGACTCAGCGGCCGAGACAATGACTCTATACTCATCAGGGATGCATCGATCCCTGTTCAGCTAACAACTGACAATGGCGTATGAGCCCCCATAGGGCCACCGGCAACCATGCACTGCCTTCCTGCTGCCTTGCAGTTAGCACTTGGATGTGCAAAGGCTAGAGATCCCAACTCGACCCAAAGCCGGGTGACGCTGGGGACGTTTCCTGTACCGAACTCCCAAGAAACTCATGGATATTCACTCAACTTGTTTTGCTAACCATGCTACGGCGTTCCCGGTAAGCGACGCGCCCTGTGCTCCTCCAATGGCCCGGGCGACAAGTATGCGCACTGGACACCTCAAATTATGCAAAACTTCTTACATTGGATGCTGGAATGTAAGAACACTCTTAGATGCCGGGAGTCAGGCACTAACAATATGTGCGTTGCATGACTATCAGCTAGATATTACTTGCCTCTCAGAAGTCAGATTGGTGGGTTCCGGCTCCAAAAGTATAAAAATCCCCGGTATCGATAACCATTACTGGCTGTACCACAGCGGCAACGAAAAGTCGGGTCAACACGGAGTGGTACTTGCTTTAAGCCATCGGGCTAATAGTGCTGTACTTTCCTGGAAACCAATATCCTCTAGGATTGTAGTAGCCCGATTCAAGGGTTACCCGGTAAACCTCACAGTAATCGCTGTCTACGCCCCGACTCTCCCATCTGACAACAACGTCAAGGATGAGTTCTATAGCAACCTTCAATCGCTTATGAATGAAATACCTAAACGGGATGTACTTCTCATAGCAGGGGAATGGAACGCTCGAACTGGTCCACAAACAGAGGCCACGAAGCACATCATAGGGAGGTTTGGTCTGGGCCAGCGCTGCGAGAATGGCGACAGACTACTCAGCTTTGCCGATTATAATCGATCGCGTATCACCAACATGCGATTTCAACATCCTAAAAGGCATCTTCTAACGTGGTACTCTAACGACGGCTGAACGGCACATCAAATAGATTACGTTCTCGTCCGTTCACGATGGGTTTCTTCGATTGAAGACTGTCGTTCCTATCGCGGGGCTGAATCCGGGAACCAAAGCGGATCTGACCACGTACTAGTTCGCGCGAAAGTCAGACTCCATCTAAAAATCCGCAGGAAGTCCGTCCCCTCAAAACGCCTAGATGTGCTTTCACTGGAGAAAAGCGAAAA
>UZAN01043306.1:2649-14265 GCA_900618425.1 Echinostoma caproni
CGAGTTTCACCCTTAATAGAGTTCATCAATACTGCCTATCCACCGTCTCGTTCGAGCTGACTCGAAGAACTGAGAATTGTGCGTGAAGGTGGAGTCTGAAGGATGGTCAATTCGAACCAATATCAATTACCCCACACGACTATTCTCAAGTAACTGAGTTAAAAGTGATTTACCTGTGACATTAGGGAGATAGTTAGACAGCTTTGCTCAACCTAGGAATAGTGACATTTCGAACTCCATGGTGGGCAACACAATCCTCAATACCTTACCTTTATCCACGGGAACTTCGAATTCGGGCACTCTGATATTGTGATACAGGCCATAAAGTTCTTCTACTTCTGTCGCAAAAGGCCCGATAACAAGGATGTGATTCAGTGGTGGTGAATTTCGTCCCAAAGTCGACTGGATGGGTAGAAATTGATCACGGTGATGTAACAAGATAATGGATCGCGCGACTGATACCATAGCGAGCTGATGATGAATCGGACTCTGAACGAACTGAAAGAAAGAAAAATCTTAATTAGAGAAAGGATTTTTCTGAATAGTTGAATTTGCACTTTGCGGTAAAGTGGGGACCAGGAGTTCGATCAATCCGAAGTTGACTTTGTGTGACACAACTCCGCAGATTTGAGCGTCACATCTAGGCTTAGGGCCTGCTCGACGTTTTACCAGCTTCGGTACTCAGATTGGATCTCATCCACAAAACAGACTGACAACCATCCTTTTCAGAGATCTTTAGAGATAACTTGTCCACTTCGTAGTATGAGGTTCGAGAGGTCTCAACCCGAAGGAAATTAGTGGACTGTCGGATATCTCATTTTCCACGTGTAAACCCATTCACAGTAAACTGGCATCACTGATTATACGGAGCGAATTACCACTAGCCAATGAAATGGAACTGTGGTCATTAAAATGTCTTTTTGCCCAAGACGACAATGAAATCGACCACTGGGTTTATAGAACTAACAAGCATGAGGAATCAAGGATCAAAAGATCACTAGAGCGTTGATTTCTATTCGTTTTGTTGGAAAAACTATGCCTCTTTCCTCAGTTTATCATCAATATACAATACAGTCATGAAACCCAGATGAGAATGAAAAAGCCGTACACAGAGCCGTCCACAAGCCAAGGGATAGTCTCGGTTGCTGTTTCAATCTCTTTTTATTGGAATTCGGGGGGAGGGGGAGAGAGAAACTAGTTCAGACAGGTTACCTACTTCCGGTTGATGCAACCTCACGTTAATCTTACGGTGCTGTGTGTGAACGAGGAATTACAAAAGGTCGGTCTCAGAGAAGTAGGAACGAAACAAAGCACGTTCAACTAATCAAACAGAATGGTTAAATCTGGGGTGATTGCACAGCATTGAACTAATGATTTGGTTATTTTCTATTCCAAGGGAAGTTCATCCATGTCCGATAGATCAAGCCATCCCTAAGCGTGTGAGTGAATTAATGCCTTAACCTAAACCACGCATTGTGACTGAATCACGTAGACCGATTTGGGCAATCGCACAACATTTGGTCGAAAGCGGTCACAAGGTAGACCATGCGCACGCGTTCTCGGTTTCGGTACGTAATTGTGACAAACACCGAGTAAAGATATTCGAGGCATTTTCTATCGCTGACAAAACAATTCCACCTTGTGTCCAAAAGCGCGTGACCTTTGCCCTCAGCCTTCTTTGGTCGTAACCACTCCTTAAGGACCACACACACAAAAGCCTAACGACATTTCTTATGTCACTTAATTTGCCCATCCTGTTCAATGTTATACATGCGCGACCGGTGGGAGTATAAGAGGGAAATTCTTTCCGAAGTGTTTGTCTTCTGATATAATATCACCGGCAATTGCTAATGACTGCTAAACAGCTAAACGCTGGAACAGTCCAAATAAGAAAACATTCTCAAATTATGGAATGAAGATAATTCTACATACCATTGTTGGATCCAACTTTCGGTACAAATCCTCGTCCGTTGAATCGAATTCGCCCAGGTGAAATCGGGCACGAAACAGAGGTGNTGTAGCCATTCGAATCAAATCGTCCCGTGTGATGTTTTGTCCCTGTACAAGTACCGGAAGCTCCGTGAAAATGTACGGTAGATAGGAGACGGAATTTTCCAAATTCATACCAGCATGCACAGCAGCCAACGCGACTAGGGTGGTGTTGCCATCGAACAGACGATGTTCGCTCAAGACAAACTGCAAAGCGCCACAGTCTGAGACAACAAATCCTGAAGGAACAATACAACAAAGGAATACAAATTAGATAAATGAAGCGGTCAAAGACAAAAAAATCTAATGAATTTAGGGTGACTGCTTTGTCATTGTTTTTTATTAGAAATCACAGCGGAATGAAAATGCGGTGTAATTTAGAACAGGCTAGGAAGAAATATGGAAAAATCACTGAACGGAATAATGGAACCTCAAATCAATAGGTTTGTCGCATACACCAGATCATGGGAACGAATAATGGAGTCGTGAGCTGGCTCAACAGCAACAGGCTTCTTCTCGGTTGATACAGAATAACGGACTGCTCCTACCACTAAAGATTTCTTCATAGCTTTAAAGCTGAACTTTATAGACGTCCATCACTGCACCGATATAATAACCGATGGCGGAGGGGAGCGGCGTAGATATTAGTGATATGTGATATTATTGAACTGAAATAGCTTTGGAATGAGCGTGTATCTAAGCGACCCGTAAATAAGCTTCTATCTCTATGATGGCAAAAAAACCCTTGGTCTAGGTGTTATAGCCAACAAACGTAAGACAACCGCTGAAAAATATTCAAGCCCTTTTTAGTGTCGGTCAAGTTTTATCGGTATTTCTATTTGACCAATATGATACACAGCTACTCAGAGGTAAATATTTGATTACCATAAAGAAACTCTGAAAGAGCGCGGGCTCGGAAATGATAGTTTATCTGAGTGAGATCCCCCGATTTTTTAACACACGAACATTAACGTGATTAGCTCGATGAAAAATTGATTTGCCTCGTTATTTCTGGTCACAAATAATGATTTGGCGAGCGTAAAACAAAATTATGGAATTAAGTGATATATGTTCGCACACACACACCGAAAAAATTAGACGGGTTGAAATCAATCAGCTTTCGCTGTATTATTCCTGGTCTTACTAGAAGGACTTCAACTGAATTGACTAATGGAGAGAATTGAAATAGAATGACATAAACGCATGGATGAAAGGGTGATAGTAGACTGTACGGCAAATCAAATGTCAGGAATTACAGACGATTAGAAAAAACATGAGAAACAGACATGTAAGTTTCGTCATGCACAGAGCAAATGAGGTGTGGACTGAAAAGCTGGGAAACATTGGAAAACTGTTTCAACATGGTTAGGTCTCATCAATAGCGCGAATCCATCGACTCAACTGGGGATAGAAACTGGGACCGGCACAGTTAGAACAAAAGCATACTACTCACTCAGCCACCAGGCCGCTGATCAGATGTTTTTTCATTTTGGATACACACAATATAGCACAACCCATTTTTGCGAGCTTAATACAGGTGTCGCACATTGCACTAGCCTCCAGATTTATGACGCGTTTGGAAACATTGCAGTCTGATTACATATTACATTCCACACAATCAAACCGATCTCTAGTGACGATCACTTGATAAGCAGACAGAAAACACGAGGCCGGTATATCACAACTTAATGATCGAAAAGGCACAAATGGTTAAACAAACACCAGTTCAATGATAACTTAATAGAATGAGGATAATTTGTGAAACGGCTCTGCAGAAATGCTTGCCACCATCGGTATAATTAACTGGATTAGTGCTGGAACAAGTATTTCGTAGGGTGTTTGTCAACATGACAGAGGCCAGGGAGGGAGAAAAAATGTATGCAGACGAAAACGATTGATCAATTCACATTAGGGAGACCCTAAATAATTTGTAAAACCAGATTAATAATCAAGGTTTATGTTGACGCCAACAACGGGTCACTTGGGACCACGAGGCTTGACTAGGCGGTCCCACCTACATCAGAATCCTTAAACGCGTGGTTAATTTTTCTTAGGTTTCACTTAGACAGTACAGTAAGACGAAGAAAAAAAATTGGCAAACAGATTCAAGCCAACTCTAACGTATCAGTGAACGTACAACCTCACAGAATAAATTTCGCAGTGATTTTAAACATAGTTCACTTTGACTAAAGACATACCCGGAAATTCCCATTGCCCTCTCAAGATATCATTTAGTAACCAGCGGTTGATGCAATCCGGGACACCATTTATCCCACTGTATGCGCACATGACACCGATTGCACCGGCCTGTAGACATTCACGAAATGCCGGTAAATAAGTCAGCCACATATCTGCTTCCGTGATATTG
The DNA here is from genome assembly GCA_900618425.1 of Echinostoma caproni. Taxonomy (NCBI): domain Eukaryota; kingdom Metazoa; phylum Platyhelminthes; class Trematoda; order Plagiorchiida; family Echinostomatidae; genus Echinostoma; species Echinostoma caproni. Next base: position 7,007 of record UZAN01043306.1, read on the forward strand.
GCCTCGAACGATAGTCGAGATGTGGGATAGTCTTCGGGTCCAGTATGTCCGGCAAAATGTTTACACGTAGCACCCACCAGTAGTTGATGTGTGCGCAACGGATTCGGTTTGCTCAGCTTTTGGGAGTCACACGGGTCCATAAGGGATAGGGGTAAAGGTGGACGAAAGAATGCAAAGACGATCTATTATGGAGTTTGAGTCTCGAAACGCACGCACCGTTTTTGAGTTCCCATTATGTAAATAAAAATGGCATCAAATGCACTTGTATATGGTTCGGATGGATTAACTGGAGCCGACTTTGATGTATAATGTCGAGCCCTAAAACAGTGTGTGCTTGATAGTGATCACAGAGATCTTCCAAGATTTTCTCTTCGTGCACAGTAAGGACAGAGGAGATCGTGCCTTGCATACCGTGAACTCAATGCGTGCAAAATTTTGACGCAAATCAAGTACCCACATTGCAATTGCTTGATATCAGATGCCGCATGCCTACGCTCTGTTCAATCACGTTTACGTGAAGTGATGGTGATTATGTGCGACGTCTGATTTCAGAACGTAATTGATGAATTTGATTACTTCAAGTGCATACAGTTGCAGAAAGCATGAAATACACAGGGTGAAACACATGATCACTTGGCCACAAGTTAGGAACGCGGTGGTGGTTAAATGATCAAGGTTAACAAAATAACTACCGGTGGGTTCTGAGTTCGACTCCTGCCATCGCCTTCCATCTTCAGCATTTCCATATATCCCTAGATAGCCTTTATATGACCGCGCACCCCTTCCAGAGAGTTGACTGTAGATTTATATGCTCATTAAAGAAATAGGAAAAACGCTTAGCATATTCGTTCTATTTGGATGAGAGCAACATCAACAGTTTCTGTTGAATAGGATATATCACCTTCGTATACTTGTTTTTTAATCGTTCTCATTTTCGAGGATCTCTTATCCAAGTCGACTACAAACTTTCACGAACTGACGTATATGTGAACATTCTCGAAAGAATTTGTCACTCATTTGCAGCACCGACTAACCGAATTTACAATGGCGGTTGTCTGTGTAAACGCGAATTTATTTGAGACAAGCTGAAACATCTCATTGAGGGTACATATAACACAGGACCTTATTCACACTTCACGTTTTGGAGACACAGTCGACCTGGAACAGTTTGCGACTGAAGTAAACTAAGACGATTAGGTCATACACACGACACAGCCAAACAGTGTGGCCTGTAGCAAGACAACCCGATTGGATATGCGCCAAATGAGAACAACTGGGGCTCCGTCCGGAAAACACAGCTGATCACAAAAATCACTTTTGAATTCACCTCAGTATGTTCATTTTAGACAAGGACAATGGTTTCACGAAACAAGGTATACAAGGAATGTTTGGGTGTAAAGTTGTATCCTATTCTAGGTCAATGAGTGTCAGTCCAGTAGTAAAGCTTTGTCTTCGGTGTGAATAAAGGTGTTTGTTACGCTGTGGAGATGAGGTTGTTCTCGTTGTTCTATCCAAATCGAGCTAAATCGTCTGATTGGTTACAATATTTAGTTTGCGAACGAAACCAGTGTACAAACAAACCATGCAACAAAGGATTAACTTCCGGCTAGATTCGATTTCGCGAAAAGCGAATGTTTATTTATCCGAAAAATGCCCCAGTAACCAGCTAAGTCACATGTTCGTGTTGTCCCGTTGCCTTACAATTAGGAGCTCTGAGAAGTAGAAATCCGCGACGACTGAGTTATGAATGGGTGATGAAGCGATTTCAAAGGAAATGGCTCATCTTATGGATAGGGGTAACTTGCTAAACACAAATATGAAGCGTAACAAATAAAATGTGAACTTCGTCAAAATTCTGTCGTCTTCTAAATATGCTTCTCATTTAATATGGGGCCCGAAACGACCAGTTGTGTAGTGACCCTTCCCTAACCGGCATACTCGAAGGTAATGGTTCATTTCAGTTTTTACAGCCATAAACCATGCACTTCAGTGCGCCGGTTTCGGTTGCCGTCGTTTGGTTGCTCATTTGGACAAAAGGAAAATTAGAATACTGAGAACCGCGTCAAATAGAATACAGAGAATTCATATTAGAATGGGTTTGCACGAATAATGAGTCAATGACGGCGTGCAACTGTTTGCGAACCTCAGCCATATCACTCAGAGTCTCTAACCATCGGTCTATATGATCTCGGGGTACCCATCCAGGGAGCATAACAGACCCATGAAACAAAATATCCTGATTAGTGTTTTCGTACTCTCATGCCAGGTCTTACTTTGACCGCCACTGGGTGTTTCCGCCCATTACCTGTCTCGGCAAACATCGTGCTCTGTGGCAACCTATTTGGTGACCTGCACAGCACATGTCCTAGTCAGCGTGGTCTGTGGAGGTCGGCCACTTGCTCCAGTGGATGACGATGCTTACATAAAACTGCGTCTAACATCAGTGTTGCTTGCTCGGTTTCCCCACTTGATTCGTGCAATGGTGCGTAGAAAACAATGTTCAAACTCCGACAATCTAACTTGTTCCTGTTTTCTTAATGACCAATTTTCTGCGCCGTAAAGCAGAAATGGATGAACTGCCGCAGCTTATACTCGACCCTTCACGGACAGCCGGATGTCGCGACGGGGATAAAAATGTGTCAGGTTGGTAAAGACCAATCGGGCCTCCTGTACGCGTGCGGACACTTTATTCGGGTTATGTCCACCAGGTGAGATATAGTTGCCCAAATAACAAAATTTCACTACCTCCTTTACTACTATCCCAGTTGGAGTGAGAATGGAGGCTGGGCCAATCCAATCATGTAGAAGCATTTTACAATTTGGAAGTGCAAAACGCATACGGAACACTACACTAGCACTCAAGTTGTCCAGAAAAGCTTGCAACTTACCTAGATCTCCACTTAGCAGCACAATGTCGTCTGCCTACTCCAGATCAGACAGTCTGCCACCTGGAAGCGAAACGATGCTGCTATGTTCGCACAAGGACAGGGATGCTTCAAGAATTAAATTTGTTGCAAAGTTACATAGAAACGGAGAAAGAGGACAACCCTGAAAAACACCACTTTCCTGAGTGAACTCGGGTGACAAGCTGCCGTATGCTCGGACTCAGCTGCGGCATTTATTATAAAAAGAGCGTAAAATTGAAATAAACTTCTTTCAGGGAAAGACACCGCCAGGGTGTAGTGCGGTCAGATCAGTCAAAAGCCACTTTCATATCGAGGAAGACAGAAATGATGGGTTTATGGAAGGAGCGTTGATTGAACTAATTCCTCAGTGGTTTTCCCAATAGGATTTGTCACCTTTCCTGCAAATGAGTAAGATGACCTATTCACACCATTCCGTTGGAACCGGTTCCATCTCCTATCCTGTGCCCAGGAGTTTCGACAACCCCAAGACTAAAACTGAGCCTTCAAACTGGAAGGCCGATGGAAACAGCCCATATGGGCAGGATGTCTGCCTTNCATCAACTGGGAGTATTCACCCAGTTGAGATGGGGGGTGGGTGGGTGATAGGTCGGTGGGGGACAGTTTAACTAAGCTTCGAAAAGTTCAACACGCACACGTCAAACATATCACCATTTCAGCATTAGCCTTCAGGGTCATGACTAGTTCATCAGCTATCCGGTGATCAAGTGAGTATTATGCTTGTATTCCAACTGTAAGGGTAGATCCTCACTTGAGCCATTGGATTCGCAGTACTGATGAAGCCCACGGGTATCGGTGTTGTGAACTGAGTAATCAATGATTTGACTGCAGTGCATTCCATTGTGACTAAGGTTGGCCAAAAGAGAAAATCTATTCCGAGGTGAAAAATAACTACTTACGATTAATTTATTTATGCGACACTGAGTTGAACATTGTTCAGTATTTCTTGTATCGCTAGTCATGGGATACGTCCTCAGCTCACATTTCTCATCAATCAAGGCAGTGGGCAATGGACAAGCGTTAAAAATGGCTAGTCCATCAATTTTGAGCAAGCTAGAATAGTGCTTCTGGGAACTTTGGCGCCACTCATTCATATACTACTTTTATAAGATGTGTTACCCAGTGGACTTGGGAGAGTAAGTTGAAGTGCATTTCCCATTTGTGGTCCACAATATTACGCTAATCAATAGACCAATAGGCTGGGTGAATTTTCTAGTCGGCGCAATTCTCTACATATGTCATTCTGTTGATTTTTTCAGTATTTTGGTTTCTATGTTGGCTCAAAATCCCTCTGATCGCGCTGGATTCTCATGAACCCAATGATTAGGTTTCGGGTTTGAAAATGGAGTGGGTGCGCCCATTACGGTGAATTTTGGTATGGTGGACAAGTCACAATGCAGAAACCTGTACCTAACGAAATTAAGAGATGAGAACAATAAATAGAGAAAAGCAACACAAATGCGGTGGGGAATCAAAGCTCAAAGTTAAGATTTTTATTATGAGAATAACTTACAAGCTCACGCCTTTCTCGTCCCATAGGTTCGTGTTGTGGTTAAAAGACTGATACATACAGTTCCTTGTGTAAAATGTCACAGGATACGGGCTTCTTCCACTGTTGCACGCAGCCTCACATATGTTTGAATATAAGGTGTGCTAATGCCTCATCGAGTCTCAGTTTGAAAGATTCAATGCTTGGTGCACAGACGACGTGGGGTGGGAGAGTTACAGATCGAACACACTCTGACTGCGAATGACTGACGTCGGCAATCCAATGGGCATTTTGAGAACACTAGTTTGAACGGATGTCCTCTATGATGAATGTTGGGTGATACATTTAGCATCGGGCGACACGGATGGTTTGAGTTTTGCTTTATTTGATATACTATAATCATGTCTCCTCTAATTCATCGGTAGTGGTTGGAATATAACCCCAACGACTCCACTCTCTCTGCGTATAAATAGCGATTCAACCCTTTAACTATTCCGGTAGCCATCCTGTATGGATGCTTCAGCATTTTGTAATCACGTTGTAGCCATGGATTTCATGCCTGGAGTGGGCGAATGTATGCTGATAGCAGATGGGAGAAAAGCGCTGACTCAAAAAGGGCCAAATACCCGACTAAGCAAACCGACATTATTTACAGCTGCGGTCGACATCTTGGCGCAGTTGAAGTTTCTTTGAATGATGACGCCCAGGTCCTTCTCACTTGAGCGTGTGGCAGTTGTTCATTTTCGAGGAAATAGGAAAAACCGTCCCTTGAGTCGTAGAGATAGAACCTTACACTGGCACATTGAATTCCATCAAGTCTATTTATCTATCAAGTCCATAATGATTTACATCCGATTTACTAAGAAATGGGTAAGAGCAGGGAGGCAACAGGTGGTACCTGCAGGGAGAAGCCGAAATTTAGGAGTCGGCGGGTGAGACATAAAGTGGGTACAAAGAACATGCTGACAGGGTGTGTGTGACTGGTGACTCGATCGCATACATCAAAATGCTTGCGAACAACAAAAGCGTCCAGAAATTTTTATGAAAACCAATGCAATGGGAAAGAAGTTTCAAGGCTCTGGAAATGACAATAAAGTGTTGCTGTATCAGACTGCGGAAATAGACTGGATGACAACAAAGCGTAGAAGGACGCCGACTGTCACAAATTCAAAGTTTATATTTAGGAATACGGCGAGATTTTTCAAGTCTGAAGGTGTTAAACGACAGTCTACCAACCGTAATGCAAATGTTTTTAACATGGTACAAGAAAGATAGTGTGAAAACAGAACTTCGAGACGTTTTTCGGAATCAGCCTCGAAAAGGATATCATTCACTGAAAACAAGTTCTGGTTGACTGAGAAACGGGTTTTAGTCAGTAGTCCCTTTGTGGTAATCGGGTGTGAAAGCCGATCCTCGGAAATCCAGCAGTTTGGGCTTAGTGAACTGAAGTGACTGGTTATTTATTACCCACGGAATCGTTGAATTACCTTGATTGTATGAAAGCATCTTGACACTCCTCAAAGTTTGCTTCGTCGGTGTCATATCTACTGAAAAGGATATTGTACATAAGTACAGATCTCATCTACGCCACTTTTGAGTATCATTACTCACATTACGTTTTAAAATGTGCCCAAACTTCGGTTTTATTGTATTTTAGCCTATTAAAATTACACTGCGCAGTGTCCGCTAACAATGACGGCACTGTGATGTAAGCACCCGAGGCCCCCGCCCTAAAAGGATAATAGAGCAAACATTTGGATATAAAATATTACCCACCAGATCCCCTACGTGTTTATACTGACATACGAACCATTCGTTCATGAGTTCAATTCACTGCCATCCTGGGGGCGAACAATCAATGTTTGAGCGGTGATTTTCTTATGACGGCTCAAGGTCAACGTTCAGTTGTTTTCCGCCCAAAAAGCCATCTTCCTGCAGCCAGAAGCCATAAATTTCAATAGAAAATATCGTGACGTTTACGAATATGGTGTGTACGTGAACAAAACGATTGTCATTAGCCTGAAGGGAAGACCTGACTGAGAAAGGTGTATCCTCGAAAAGTGACGCTGTATATGCCAATCTGTACTGTACTACGGAAGATTCATCTACCAAGAAGACTCATCCTCAGTTGGGGGTAAACCATTTAAGCGAACATCTTCAGGTACTGGAATTTCCTTCAAAACCCTTGAACAGTGGTCTCGAATTTCCAGAGTACACTGACAGTAAGTCATTAAAATAGAGTAAACAAATAGATCAGCAGTATTTTCATCAATTTTGCGCACGGGTTGATAGTTAAACGAGAATACTTGAAATTGATGATCAAAATCCTACTTGTCTATTCAGTTCTCCCTGCAATTTGAAAAATTGTAGTCCTTAAATATCACACTTTGCCGCCTGAACATTTTTGACTCCAATAAACTCATCATTTGGACCGAAAAGTAACATCGTTGGGGGCAGGAATTAGTTCCAAAACAGGTTATCAACATCAATCAGCACTGGAGGAAATCGCACAGATAAGGATTTCTCGGGAGAGAAACGAAGACTAAAACTCACGTCCAACTCATCCTCCACGGTATTCCATCCTCCCAAGCCCCGCACAAACGCCCGAGTCAGCTGGCCAGCCAAATACGGATCTTCACCGTAGGTTTCCTGATTACGACCCCATAGCGGATGACGCATAAGATTGGCCACCGGGGCGAACAGATTGATCCCAATCCCATCCTGATTTGGAAAAGTTTTGTCATTTTTTTATAAGGAAGGAAGCATTAGCAAGGATGAGATATATATGAGAAAATCAGAGCAAGAGATTACAACGAAAACAACTTATTCGGGGGGGGGGGGGGGAG
>UZAN01043307.1:15992-32219 GCA_900618425.1 Echinostoma caproni
CGGATTACCCATCCAACTTACAGAGGCAAACGGTAGCCACCAGTTAGCATAAAGCATGAAACATTCAATCTGTCGAACAACCGTTTGCACAATTAATCTTGCATTAGATGTTCATTCGATGGACTCCGGTGGATTCTAAGGAAAACCTGCCGGGGCAGCAGAGCGTGCGTTGCACGAAAGCGTAGGCGGCGTCCATGCGTGGGTTCGAGTCCCAGAGAGGCTACTGAACTTTTCACAGTCTCAACATAAAAAGCTTCAATCTACCAAACTGTCGCCCTTTATCGTTTGTACCTTTGGTTAAACACGTTAGTGGTACAGTGTTCAGGCTCTAGACCAGTTTTCGAGATAAATGTATTGACTTGAAATAATAATAATTATAACAATAGTGATAATAATAATAATAAATTACTTCGCATTCAAAAAAGCGAATCTGATTCAGTCGTATAACGAAGAATGCCTTACTGCGCTGCTTACAAAGAGGTCTTTCACATGCTTTGATCTAGATCAGAAGCAGCCTGAAGTGTGACCTCTGTATTTACCTATGTACTGCTGCTCAAAATTTGTGCCTTTATCACAATCCCAGCAAACTGTGCGGCGAAGAGAACACAATATATATATATATATACACTGATCAATGAGTTCAAGACATGCTCTTTAATGGACCGATCGGGGACGGGTGGGGGGGGGCAGACTAAATCGATCGGCCAATTCGATTGCAATCCTGATTGGTTAACTGCTCGGTTAGATTGTTGTGATTAATTGGTTCTGTGGCTTTCCAGGCAGGTTCAACTGGCCAATCTTGTTGTGTGCGTGCATCAATTGCCATTTCACAAATATCGCACAATCCCTTTTTCATTGTTACTTCATTTCATTGATAACAGAATAACACAAATTTCAGGGGTGTGTGTGGTTGGAAGCGGCCAATCAAACGGGGCCGCCATACAACACACAAATTAGGAGTCAGGTGCTGGTGGTGGTGGTGGGGGTGGGGTGGTCAAGCACACGTTTTTCGGGATGATGATTATTTTCGACGTTACCATCGGGCCAATATAGCCCTGTTAATAGCACTAATCCAAACATAAGGTATGATGGCAATAATTCTACGGGGCTGGAAAATTTTGACTGCATGGTCCCCTCTGTACTTGTACCTGTACCCAAATGAAAGCACAGTCATCCATTTCCACTGTACGGAAATTTTCTTACCAGCCATTTTAATCACATAAATTCCTATTGCCCGTGTTTATTCGGTGACCGAATCTTAACTTCCATATTGAGCACTGTTTCAATTCGACCGAACTGCAGATCGCTAAACACGATAAAACTATATCCAATCAATCCCGTTTCCATTTTCAACACCGCCCTGGGAGAATTTGTTGTATTTTTAAATCTGTTGGAACGGTTAACAAGTTAATCGCGCTCCTAAGTAGGCCTCACCGAGTTGTATACACATGTTCACCTTGTTTTCACGGAATTCAACGTGAATCAATCCAGTGCCCTGGTGTATTATGGTGCGTTTCTTCTAGTGTATGATTTGATTTCTGCGTTTAATCGAAGCTATTTCATTTTCAGCAATTGATCGAACCAGTAGTTCATTCAGACCGCTGATGTTTCTTCATCTTGCTAGACCTTCTTCTGATTGCACACACACACACACACACACACACACACACACACACACACACACCAAGGGTATCATCGTATACAGACACACAGAGATAAAAAGTAAAATACAGCGTTGTATATTCGGGAGGAAGATGGCATGAATATATATATATATATATATGGATATATAAATGGATATCATTTATCCGGAGAATGTTAAAACGTTACCTCCAACGGATGTTTGCTGTTTGCTAGAAATCTCGAAAAATACGGTGGGCAGTGGTATGCTTATACACAAGCTTATAACGACACCTCGTTACAGAAGTGGATACACATTGTGTTATGTTCTGTGTGTTAATGCGTGATAGATGTCTGATAGAATATTATGGTAGAAGTTTTCGCAAGACACAAAAATGTTTGTCGGCGATAACGGTGATCAAGTGTCAATAGGGAAAAATGCTTCCGCGATAAATAATTCTCATACATCGGCGTAGAATCACGCAGTCTTTAACTATAAGACCGGGAAAATAAAACCGGGTAGCAGTAGAGAAGATAACTAACAACAGAAGAATATACAAATCGGGTGAGTAAATACAGTGGAACTTTTAAAGATCGCCAATAAAGAAACACAATCGTCCAATCTTTTCAAAGTAGAGTTTAAATTTGAATTTTGTGTGAGATCTTGACAGACAGTAACACCGAGGTATTGCAGATAACGTTTTGGGGCAGCAGAATGGTTGTCAACATACACACACACTTTCACTTCACTTCACTTTCTTTCAAAACAATGAAATCGTTTTCCTTTGGCTAGCGAGAAGCTGATATCCGTACATTTAGAGGGATTGAGAGATAACTTGGACTACGAAGACCATAAGCTCAAGGTAGCTAAACTGGTTTGAAGCTGTGAGAAACGGGAATCATCTGGAAATTAGGAACCTATGATGATACCATCATCAGCACACTTGTTAGAAAAAACACCTGGGTCAATCAGTAGGTCCCGAATATAGAAACAGAAAAGAAAATGGGACATTGTCGCTCCCTGGACCACTCTTGAATTGACCGGTAGCGAGTCAGACATTTTTCCAAAAAACTTAGTGAAGTGTGTTGTACCAGTAAAATAATATTGGACTAGAGACAGGGTAGTACTGGACAATCCAGCACCATGGAGTAGACACTAAGCATTACAGTAGACGAGGAAACAGACGTGACAAGCTATACCATGCATGTCTAGCGGTGGCATAACTGAGTTTACCAAGTGTGCAATTGCGTCTAAGGTAGAACGTTGTTTGGGATAAGCGACTTGAGCGTAATCAGACTGCCCAGTGTTCGGAACAATGTTACTAAGCATAAACTTGTCAAACGTTTTTAGCATAAACAATGAGGATGGTTCCAGTCCCTTAGTTCTATAAATTGTATCTATCTACCATTGCACTCTGGCAATAATGTGAACCATGATTGACACACAGCACTATAGTCTCCACACTGAGTACGGAACAACACATTCCCAGGAATTTCAATCCATGTTTGGAGGATAAGGTCATGTGATCTAATGATGGAGCGTTCGGAAACGAAACAGTAGTTATAAAGAGTAAAACCCGGCATCAACATCAAGTGCCCGAAGTACATATATTCCCTTTTCTCTCATTATATTTCACGTTTTTATCCAGAACACTGGACTGTACGTCGTCGAGAAGGTAAACGAGACAAGGCGCGGAATTACTGCGCGGTGCATTTTAGGTAAATCGATATCTGATCGAGTAAAGAAGAATAAAACTGAAAACAAATAAGCAAAATCGGTGCAAATTATTGAGGTGAATCTCCTCAGTGGTATGAGTTAGAGGTCATTACTAAAAGAGAACTGGGTTTACAGGCCTTTCTTACCCAGGAAACTTGTTTACCACACATAATGCGTATGTAACTATCATTAACGCATCCTAAAGTTCTGTGAACATTACGTACCTATGGTATCTGCGACACCAAAAAGGCTACTCTGACCATAAATCATTGTAACTAATGAGGTACAGTGTTGGTCACTGGTTCAATAGCCCACGGGGTTAATTAATGGCTTTGGCCTTTAGCCCGAAAATTCATTGCCTGAACTGTCTCGACGGGGACACTAAAAGTACACACTGTTACCGAACCCCCAACACCGAGAAAACAGTTGTTCCGTGCCTTTCAGTCAGTAGGATATCATAAAAATATTTTCTATCACAAATCGAACGTAGTCAGCAGTTGGAACTGAAAGAACGTCTAAAGAGTGGAACACACATACAAACACATTGGAAAGAAACACACACCGGTCCCCTATCGAACGGATAGATAAAAACTAGCATAACTCTACAACGTATTCCGTGAACGTCGGTTTTGAATAATCATTTTTTTTAATTTTTGGACGATTGAACCAGTGTACGTTTTCAGCGAACACAATGCGATAATGAAACTTATAAATCAACCACTTGTACCGCATGCAAATGTTCTATTATTTCATACATCTTGTTGGAATAAAGTCAGTTCCTAGTTGATTTAAATTAGAACAACTATTGATTTATGATGAAGCTTTGCACTTTGTTGTATAATGAACTGTATGCCAATGTTGATAACCCTATCAAAAATAGGGTTACACAAGCCAAATGATGCCGTCCACATCCCGGCGATCGAATGCGGGTGCATGTCACGTGACGCAATCGTAGACAGTCTGTTAGGTGATCAATTATTCAACACAATTTTATACCTAAGTGTGTTTTTCATATTATCAATCCACTTACCCTATGAAAAGAAGTAAAATCACGAGGATTCGATGTGTGTGCAAATAAACATTGGAATGGTTAATCACTTAATGTCTGTTTGAACTGGTTGTGAAAATGTTAAATTCGAGATTGTGAACAAACAACTGGGGAACCGGGTGTGAATGTGAATTTTGTTGTCTGAACAGTAGGTAAAATAAAACAGGATATTATGTTCTGAAAATTTGATTTGCTTTCGTGTACAATTAAAATATACTGAAAAAGACTCATGGAGTGAAAGAATCACGAATTACTCCGATGAAGAATGCCATGAAAAATTTAATTTATTTACATCAATCCCTTTATTATTGCTCGAACATTCTGGTTTTGGTTTTGAACAATGCAAGATATACCAGTTGAATGAAAAACCCAAGTGATCTGTTGACCGACTGTTCGAAAGCAGTGGACGGGACAGGCAGAACTTCCTACTTCTGGTGCAATCCTTTCGGTAGATCGAACCTGCTTATTCGCAATTCAACAATACAGCATTTTCCAACTTCCCTTGATCGAACAAGATAATTCGTGTACCGTGTAGTTCGTCCCACAGGAGGAGTATCTTGCGGTTTGTGCAGCTTTTTGTAAGATCACATTTCCCTTCTCTTTGGCTTCGGCTTTCCAAATACTCCAGCTAACCGATTTGTGAAAGCTTTGTTTTATCTTGACCAATGGTGTTTCCATACCACCAGATTGGTCGGCTTCATGCATTCGCGGTAATCTACGTTTGCGAATTTTTATTCGATTCACACAGCACTTTGAGTGTCTATATGACCAAATCGTCATGTACATTAGCTAACAACTGAAAAACCGGGAAGCACTGGGCAGCTATTTCGACTTGGTTGGGTCTTGTCAGTAGTGCAAATTCATCGACCAAGCCGGGGATCGAACTTGGTACCTAAATGAAAGAACGCAAGCATATTATCTGCTCGGCCACCGGGCAGCTGATCAGTCGTTTCTTATTTTTAACATGCATGATATAGCTCAATCCATCTTTGTGAACTTCTTGACACTATTGGTCCCTCCTCTAATACAACTAATAGTCCGGTTGTACAACTTTCCAATCAAACACCGTTCGTTGATTCTCTCTGTTTTGGAATGACTCCTTTTTTCACTAAAGACTTATCGGTATGAGGTTTCGTGAAATGGGGTCTACTGCTCTGGGTGAAAATTGGGCCGGTCAGTGTGCATTGCTTATGATCTCCGAGAAGGGTGAAATACTTGATTTCATTATTGCACACGTTTACGACTGACTGGATAAGATGATGTGCCTCTTAGGCTGGAAGGGGATTAAATGGTTGTTTTGCAAGGCTTAAACTTCTCAAAAAAGGAACGTTATGCGAAATACCCTTTTATATTGATTCATAAATTAAGTCAGAAGATTCATTTACCCATGGTTTACTGAAATATTATTCTAAACAGTAAATGATCTCCCTGGTACTGAACGAAGAGCCATCCGACTTCATTCGATGCTGGATTCATTTGGGTGCCTTCACTCTCTGGTTCAAAGAGCGAAGAAAATATGCACGATGGACACTATTGACAATGAACTTCAGTTCCTACGCACTGTTTTTGCTCAGAATGGCTATCCCGAATGATTTATCGATAGGGTAATGTTAGAACACGAGGAACGGCCAAAGGAAATAGGAGCAGCGAAGAAGTCGGTCTATGTGCACCTACCATTCAAGGGAGATACCGAGGCAGAAGTTTTTCAAAGAAAGCTAACAAGTGCAGTAAGGAGAACATTTTACGCTGCACAACTCAAAGCTATGTTCACATCTAAACCGATTTTGTGTTTCCGACTGAAGGATAGAGCGCCAGATTCTGCAGCCTCATTTTGTGTATATTCATTCACTTGTTCCTGTGGGACTGGGTACATCGGCCGCACGACCAGGCGCTTATCCGATCGCTTTCGCGAACACCACCCGGCTTGGCTGAGGACTGGAACAATTAAGACAATTACGAGCGCGGTGTGTTCGCATCTCGTTGAGTCAGATTGTTTGGTAAATGTGGCAGACGCGTTCCGACCGATTTACAAGGTTCGATGCAGGCAATCAAAAGCAGTAAAGGAAGCATCGCATCTTAGCCACGGCCGAAGCCGTAAGTATTCGGATTCACAACCCCCCCCCCCTTGTGCGCCCAGAAGAAATTTGCGCAAGCACTTAATCTCCTCTGGCCCACTTCAACCATTTCAACACCCGAACCTTTGACATTGTGTTCAATTTTCATACAAACACACGCACGCATGATTGGAGTCACAGCTGAATCATTAGGACTCAAATTTCTCATCCCCTGTTTCGTTTCTTATCGTTAGTGATATTTAATGTTATGTAATGGATGATTACGAATAACTGAAAACGAGCTTGTTCGCCACGCTGTTGTTTTGAATGCCTTACAAACGTTCAGATTGCAAATAGCAACTACAGCGTGCAGTGAAATGGAATGTTCAAACAACTCACCTGTAAATTTTGTCTTAGTGTAATGCGGAAACCTCAAGGGCTACTCAGGAGCTTCCTGCTTCGTGAGTGGCGAGCAACCACCCGTCCTCGTCGCCCTATCGTCCCTTTTCCATTCAAATAATAGATTTCAAATGACGCTTCAACAAGCAAGCATGCTTCAGGTGCTCGGGCATTTCTTATACAGCGCAACAACGAATAAAACCGATAGTCGATGTTCTGTGCGAAATCGCTATTCACAAACTGCGCACATATTTTCATATATGTAATCGGTTGTTTCTTCTTTTGTGAAGAGCAGGCTACTTTTCCCAGACAGGATAATCAATCTGATACTTCTTGTCAAACTTTGGTAGTGAACTATGCCAAACACAGCGATCGATTTTCCATAGAAAACAAGAAAATTATCATTTGTCTGGGAACCGACAATATTGAGTATAATTAATTCATCCACCCAGTGCGCAACATATTCGAAGCTATGATTCAATATTTTAGTCCGTAAAACCCAATTCCAGTACATTTTGTAAATACATGTGTTGAATTATGGGTAACGCAACTTACAGTACCACAATGCAACAATTTTACCCGACATGAACGCATGATACTTGAGCGCTCGCAAAGGACGGCCACTAAGATGATCAAGGGAATGCATTGCTTAACCTATGAGGAGATTACGATCATTGGGACTATATTCTGCTCAGTACCGTCGAATTCAGGAGATACGTGGTTTCGACGTTACAAATACTGCAGAACCCGAACCATCCATATCCGCTGCTACACATGTTATCGAGCAATGTATACCTTGGGGGATACCTTTTCAAGTTATTGATTCCACAGTGTCGATTGGAATGCCGGCGGCCATCTTTTGCAGTCAGAACATCCTTCTATCTCACGTCGTTTGTGCACCAACTATTGAATCTTTCAAGCGGAGACTCGATGAAATCTCGGTACATCTCACATTTCTACACAAGTAAAAAAAACTCAAATTCACTGAAGCCTAAATTCTTTATTATCTCCTACCTATAACTCTGCGTGATATTTTTTTCGCCTTGAAACAATTCAATTGCGCAAATCTTCTACGAGGACAAGAGCTTGTGACTAATTCCTATAATAAAACTCTGATTTTGACTTTATACATTGAATATTCCATGAAAAGTTGTATTAAGGACTTTTCCGTATATCATTTCACGTCCAACTGTGAATCGGATCCGCATCCCTAGCTATTTTTCTTTTAGCTGTGGTGGAATTTGCCGTACTATGGCCGAACTCGTGCACAGGTCAGGTGATTCTTTCCGTGTGGAACTCTTCAGCAGCGCGAGGACATTTCATGTCCTATCCCAGAATGTGAACCTTCGGGGTGAGCGTCAGAACTCTGCTCACTCCCCACCCACCCCCCAGAATCATGCAATCGATGACCAACACTTTGATCAAATGGCTGTAGTTGGTAGCCAAGCTATGTTTGAATGCGTCCATTCTTCAGCCACCAGATACTGGGGCCCTAATATCATGTGGTGAACGGATTAACACCCTAGGTGTGTCAAAACGAAAATACTATAATTACTACTACTACTAATACTAATACTAATACTAATATTAATACTACCACTAATGCCTGATGAAATGCGAATGGGTACACTCAAAGGTAACACATGCATTTTTAAATCTTTTTATAACTTCTTTGAATATGGATTTAAATATGCTGATACTGCTATCTTTTTCTGTATCACTGAAGAAACACCAATCAAGCTGCAGTGAGAATGAACCTTGAAAATAAACAAAATTTGCCACCAGACAACACCATTGTCAATCCAAGAACGGAAGAAGAGGCGATTCGATGACAGATATAACCTTCACAGCCTCACGTTAAAGTTTCCAATAAGGCATAAAGGAAAAGCTTAAGTTTACCAGATATTGCTCACTTCAACCGAGAGATGCCATAATATACACAGCGTGATTGTTCCATCGTTCCACATTGTCTTGTCCCTCTTATCTGTGACTTTAAAATTCCTTCTGACCTTCTCTACGATCTGATTGGATTAATTTCCTCATTTCGTTCAACTGAGAATCCCTCAACCTGACACCAAACTATCTTCTCATCCGTCCATAATGGTTTTGCTGCTCCTGTTGTCACCTGTAATCCAGCCATGTGATGATTGCTCCCCTGCTGTGCACAGTCGAAGCTCACCAGGTATTCTAATGAAGCGAGGTTGTGGACAAGATGTGTGTTCTCGCTCGGGTTAGTTGGGCCAGATGAGTGTAGCTGATCGGGTTGGGGATGACCAGCAACATGTCATACATATATCTGATTCATTATTGTTGCGGGGCCGCAAAGGAATCTATCCGTCATTGCGTTTCGCTGCCCCGGCAGTCAGGGATACATGAAAGCCATAGACATTCTCAGGTCCCAGTTTGAACGACCTCATGCAACAGCCAAGACGTTTTTGTCCGAACTTCTTCATGGTGGCAGTATGACCATTGATGATGTTCACGGACTGAGAAAGCTAGTAAGGTATATGATTGGCAGTGAATGAGCTCTATCTCGAACCAATTGTACTACATGTTTTAGCTGTTTTGAATAACATCAGACGCATCGCGCAAAGGCTGCCGCGGCACATCCAACTTCAGTGGGTTTGTACCAACTGTCAGAAACCTCATCAATTTTTTGGATAAAACGTCCGTCAGTTTTTTCTAATTTTTATGGGCAAGTTGTCGGTGGCAGTAGGAAGATATTTGTCGTGCGGTAGGTTATTATCTCAAAAAATCATTTAACTATTCTGTCAATCCAATCACCCCATGGTTGACATCATTACAGATTGAAGCACGAGCCCAGAACTGATCGATTCCCTCGCCCACTCGATATCCGCATAAATTCAGACAGCTTGAGCGAATCAGATTCCTATTTCGAATTTGGTCCTGTCCGTATACTTGGTCCATGCGGAAAACAATGTATACATACATATATCTATATATGGTTGATGATCAAACTTGTACTATATGACCCTCAACTGACAAATATTATTTTAACTGGAAATTCGTCGTTTATATAGAAAATGAAGCGTAAACTGAAAAACTAAAAAGTACTGGATAGCTGTTTCAAATTGATTAGGTCTCATCAGCAGTATGAATCCATCGACCCAACCAGGCGTATCGTACCCGGGACCTCAATACAGACAGAACGCAAGCATATTACCTACCCACTCGACCCCCGGGCAGCTGATCAGACCGTTTCTCATTTTGAATTTACACGATACAGCACAACCGGTCAATGCGAGTTTCTTGCGAGTATCGGTCCTCGCTTAACTCAGTACGAATCTCCAGGGTTCTGACTCGACTGGAAACTTTCACAACCTGATTATTTGTCGCATGACGGTAATGGAGAATTTGATTTGTTTACATGTTTACATATTTCACTTTGCAAAATCCTAAAGCCTAAATCGATAGCCATGGGTAAAGAGCATTGATTCCAATGTTTACCTCCCGCTGCAATGTTCTCGCTTTTCTTGTATCACTGTGGTTAAATTTGAACAGAGAAGCCAAAAACACCGAGTTGCACAATGTATCCCCGGGACCGTCATTTTGCTGCATCTGTACACGTGCACGTATCATGATACGGTCAGAAATAACAAGCAGAATCGTAGACGGACAAACATGGCGGTCAAAATCACACACCGAACACGTTTGTTATCAAGGTAGCCCCGGGGGTGTGATGAACCATTCACTTTGTCTATACAGTTGGGCACGATAGTTTTGCATGGCTGGTGCCTCGGCGTATTTCACAAGCCCGACGTTGTTGTTTGTGTTGTACAGTATCCTGTACGCATCACGCAGCATGACCCAGTGCTTCATTTTGATCAGGTGTTATGGGATGGATGAACTGGACTTTCCTACCGGTTATCGGCCACGTCACACTTCCAAAGTTGATACTCTTTATTTTTTGAAGCCAGACCGGGACGTGCTCCGCAACTCGGTAACGCAATTGTCTCTCCACTCTGCTGATGGAAGTGGCCGAACATTCACATTTTAACTGAGATACAATTAGATCTGGCGTGAAGAGACAGCGGTTAGTTCACCGAGGGTGTTGGTAACCGGGTTGGTGTGAAAAAAACAGTGAGTTCAACTGAAATCCAAAGAAATTCGAAGATACAGGCCAAAAATTAGGTAATAATTGTTTTCTAGCAGTAGAGAATTCCATTGTGCTCAATCTAAGCATTCTATTTAGCATATCTTTTTCATACGATGCAACGGTAGTGCACTAAAATGGGTGATCAGTTTTTGTCCCCTAAATAAATTGAAAAACTAAAAATGCTCACGTATAATCGTCATGAAGATAGCAAACATTTATTCGAAAGAAACTTGAAAATGGATCTTCAGAATGCGACCTTGAAGTTTACTGCTCTTTGAATAGACGTTTAAAGCCGGATGGAAGATCCAAGAGACGGATCAGTTCGGCTTTCTCAGTCCCTGACTTGTGTAAATGTTTCTATGTAAACTAGGCCATAAAGTGCGCGGATTCAGTGCGATCGATTGACCGATCATTCTTCAGGTTGCGCATTTCTAACTCCTTACGAAGCTTACGTTGTTATCCTCTACTTGTATGTCACATGAAGCAGCATAGGACGAAATTTTGTCGAGCTCCTTTGGTATTCTGTACTTGATATCGGGAATTGAACCGCAATAATCCGCGCAATTAAGTTCCAACCGAACTAGTACGCAGTATGGAATAGAACTCCAGAATATTCGAGGTCAGTTTTGTATTACGCGCCGAAATTGTGCAAAGCAATCGATTATGTAATGAAGTAAGAATGTTCGGTTTATACACAATCACCACATACCCGTGACTTCAAAACACCTCAACACGGTGGGCTTTCTCTTCTTGTTGAATTCGGAGGGTACCTCAGCTCGCTTTTGTTTGTTTGAATGGGTGTGTACACAGCTTCGCTTGTGTGCCAGGGTTTGGTTCTTCCGTGTGGGTTGGCTTTCGTTAGACGTCGGTTTTCAGTTGCCCATCTTCGGTCTGTGACCAATTTCACCAGAAAGGGTAATTGTCTCTTTTATTCTTTCTCCAAAGTGAATTCAATTCCAGTTAACACGTTGTTGATTAAATGGTGCATCTCTTCCACTCAGCCAGATAGGGACACAGATAGGTACGCACCGCTGACGAGTCTGAAACAGAATAAAACCGCTGTCCTGTGCTGTGTGTTGTGAACCAAATGATTGCTTATTTTGTAAAATTCTTTGCTAGTCGGTATTTTGCTGTTCTTGGTAGTAACACGATTGTCGCAGAGGGGCATTCGTTTTGTGTAATCTAAGGAGTCCGTACAATCGCAATATTGTACTCTCCTCCGGTTTCATACGTCTGTGTTCATCCACCGTGATGCATTTGTTCCTGATCAACTTTCTCAAAACTTTAGCGATCTTGTTTCAGTCCCCTTTGTCGGGTTCACTTCACTCCGTCTCTACGTGTCGGTAATAGCTGTTTTTTGCCTCGATTATGTAATCCGCCTTGTTCGTAACCACCACCAGCAATCTTCATTTGTCTGCCGACAAAAGGATTATGTCCTTGTCTCATTTCAGGCTGGCAATAGCTCGCATTTTTCTCTTCTCTGCTGTTCAACGCAGTAGTTATTCTTTGTCTTATGTCCACTTTGGTATCCGATGGTGGTATGCTGTTGTTTGTCTTCATGGTGGACTCCAGTGATGCTATAAAATCTAAGCGATTAGCATCAGCGTGGTTTAGCTTCAATCCTCGAACTGTGCGGTGCGTGATAACATCCAACTAGATAAATGTTTCATCTCATACTGTTATTCGTGTTCCCTATTCTACGACGTTATTCTGTTCACGTTCCTCTGAAGCCGTTCCCTTTTGATTTGCCTCGTACGTGTTATGTCTTAGTGATATTGCTTGTAATAGCTGTTCCAGTAATTCGCTATCCATCAAACCGGAACAAAACTGATTTTCAACATTGACGACGTTCCTATATTTGGTCAGTAGATTGTGTACATCTGTGATGAGAATGCGAATCATCATTCTTCACTTATTCTGTTTTACTAGATCAGGTTGACAGTTGACCGGTGGTCTATACTGGACGTTTGCAGGCAATACATGCCTTATTCAAGCATTCGTGAGGGAGAGAACAGCTGTTCTCAAATAGAAGAATGCCGGTTGGCAAATTTTCCCCATTGTTGAACATGCTTTTGATTCTGTCTAGGGTGGAGCCGATTCAAATCCGTACGCGGTTAATACAAGAAAGCAAACTGACCAATGACCAATGAACTGACAACGAACCAGCAGATCAGATCGCAACAAATAGTCGTAACTGACCAATAGGAAGGGAAGCGAACAGCCAATCAAAACCCTCGAATAGAACTATATAAGCGCGGTTGTACTGGCGTTTACCAGAAGTTACATTGATGCTGTTACCTATTCTGACTAATAAGGGTCTGTAAAACAACAGCTCCATCCGGGAGAACACAATAAAACCTTTTTACTCCCATTCCAATCTATGACTTCAAGGGACAACCATGCTCCACATTCCGTTTGAGTAGTACAAATTAAAAACCATAAAAATGAATCTGAGGTACATTCAATCATAAATTTGAAGAAACGAAGTTCAGTTGGACTCGCTGTGAATAAAAATCATGAATATCCTACAGTATCATCATGATTATCATTTTTTTAAGTTAGATATTTCCGATTCAGATATTCCAAACCCGGGAACCCAATATTTTCATACCCAGTCCTCTGTTGAAACAGGTGAACATACACTCGGACAGCGATGGACTGGAATTTTGTTCTCGTTAGATATCTTCAGTAAAGCTCAGCAGTGATAGTACTTTTGGAGTAGTCCATTAATGGAACGCTTTCAGCTGGATGTAATAAGTAGTATTCTGCCTATTCCCGCGTGTTTCCCAAACCAAACAAACCGGTTGGATAGGGTTGAAAACTACTTCTGAACAAACCTGAATCAGAAATTCGCATAAGAATCTGGTATATGCTAAATGGCACAGTGGCAACACTCACATATCGGTAGTAGTTCGCAAAAAAATGAAACGGGGGGAGTTGGCGCTCGTCCCAATCGACAAGCGACGCGGAGATATAAAAAAAGAAGACTTTCGCCAATGTGGATTTGGTGGTGTTTTGGGTTTGTGAAAATAGTAGATTCTCCGACAAGTACACGAACCATGTAACCAAGCCATCGACCGGACAGACGTAACTTAAAAAACATCCAAATGGAAAATATCCGTCCTTTGTCTCCTATGTACACGTTTTATGTAGCTATCATTTCAAGAAAATATCGGGAATAGAAGCGGGGCAGGAAATGCCTGCCCCTGAAAAACAACCCTTTCACTAAAATAACTTTCCGCGGAATGCTTGTCTCACTTCACGATCGCAAAACCATCCATGGGTAGAAGGGCTTTAAACTAGAAAATATTAAGTTTACTTTTTAAATGAACGGTAGGAATGCGGCTATCCCATTCACTGTAGTAAGTTAGGGTATTTTCCTTGAACCCATATGAAACGTGGAATGCCCGAAGCGATCTGGGACTTGATTGTATTCTTCCGTGTTCCAAAAATCTACTTTTCCAAAAATGAGGAAATGAACCGGTTTAGGTTTTTCACTTTGCACGAATTGTCATCTGTTTGTGTTTTCTCGTTTTGGGCCACGAGCAGTGCTGTGCAGTGCAGTTCAGCAGAATCCCAACTGACAGAAATGGAAGAACAAATGACGGGGACAATTAGTTAGAAATGCGCAGCAAAATCAATAAAATCTATTCACATTTGGAACGCCGGGTTTAAACAAGCATGTCGTAACCACCCAACTAAGATCGACCCGCCCCAGGTAGTTTGTGACACTCAGCGAACTGTACGAATACGTGAAATAGCCTGGCTAATATCTGTGGGACTTTGTTCTCCTGTCCAGTGCCAACTGTCACCAGGCCATGTCTGTGCACCCTGCTGGTAAAGCATTCCGTCGGTGCAGAGAACCCTTTAGAGTTCTGACATTCAGTAGTTGAAACACTCATTTCCCGAAATGATTTTACAGAAAGAATACAGTACTGGAAACGAGCGTGATTTAATTCCGGAATCATTTTGCTATATCACAGCTAGTGCTTATTACGGAAACAAAATAGTTTATCTATCACAGGATATCAGGGTATCAGTTCATTCTTCCGCTTTTGTGGTCACTAGGGCAATGCCAGACTGATGTAGACCTCCTTCTGTTAACACAGTAGAGGCTTTCGGGGCTGGATTGCTATGGCCTCTGTTAGTCTTAACAGACGTCCGTTCGGAATTGTGTAAACAATCGGAAACGAAGTCCGGCGATCGGTTTGGTGATCAGCATGCAGGAGATGGCGAGCAATTGATGATGCAGGTGATCTGTGAGACTGGCTTGATGGTCTGGTTGTTTGTGTAGCGTTCAAAATCACCTGCTCNGACTCATATCGAAATGTGTTCGGCAACTGGGATCCGCAGCTGTCCCTCTGTTCTGCTCACGTAGGTAGCTCCGCACCCACATTGAAATTCATAGATTACATGCGATTTGGCGGTCAGAGAGAGAGAGAGCGATGATTTCATCAAGGGCTCCGGAAACTGGAGTTTTGTGAAGCGAAAGACCGGATTTGAAGCAAAATACGTGCCACCTACAGTCATCAACAGCCGTCTTCGTATAACTTGACCTACATCAACACCTTTGAAAAAGGAGTTGAATGGTGACGTCGAATTTTGGTATCATCATCTCCGAGGGTTTGGGGTCAGCTTTTTCGATGTACAATTGTATAAAATTGTATAAAATTTGCTGAGTAGCCATTGAGTTTCAGGACTTCCGTGAGCCGAATTAACTCAATTTGCGCATTGTCCGAGGTGCACAGCCTCCTAGCTCGGTCAAAAAGTGTAGGCACGAGGCCCCGTTTGTACTGGATTGGAGCGAAACTCCAAAACTGCATATGCTAACGGGTCCAGGTGGATTTTTGATGCACAGACCTCAAAATAGTGCCATTCAGTCTTCGACCAATAACAATATCCAGAAATTGTAGTGTGCTGGTTTCCTCGGTTTTCATAGTGAATTGTATGTCCGGCAGGTGGACCAAATTTGAACGAGATAGTCATCAATTCGCCGAGCAGATGAACTATCACATGCACACAGGTCTGGAAGTTCAGAATGTCTTTATCTACAAATATTGATCAAGCTCGTACGATATCAATCTCGGCAAAGATATATATAAATATAAAACACACTTTTAACGCCAGACTGTGTCAAACAAATCATGGTATAGTAATCTTTACAAAAAAGAAAGATGTTCCATGATTTGCATGCGAGCAAAATACTGACAGGTTGCCCAGGTCAAGGCAGATGAATTTTCTTGGGTAATCCACAACCGGAGCCTTCGGCTAG
>UZAN01043310.1:0-15909 GCA_900618425.1 Echinostoma caproni
ATATATATATATAGTTACAACATATCGAATCATAGCACTGATTCTTCAATTGACTGGCTCTGAAAGAGCTGTCTATCCAAAAGTCCCCCGGTGTTGCACACAAGGTTACTGTGACGAAGATATGTCCTGGGTACAAGTATACGAACGAAATGACCAAAGACAACCGGATACGCATGCCTGACAAGTGGCAAGAACCGCGAAATCGGTCGTGTGTTTCCAGAGAAATTTCGTCCAGTCATTCACATACTACTTATAGAGATTTAATGTTCAACAGAGATGAAGAAACACCAAAGAGAAAAAGGGCAGAGATCAAAATATTTTGCATGAGCGAGACCTATCGGAAGGTCAACAGAGTGATTAGGAGAAACCGGTTACTGCCATTGAGGATAGTGAGGTGAGAAACCCTTCAAACGATGGACAGTCTCCAGGGTGGGTTTTAACTAGCAAACAATATGGA
Source organism: Echinostoma caproni (assembly GCA_900618425.1). Classification (NCBI taxonomy): domain Eukaryota; kingdom Metazoa; phylum Platyhelminthes; class Trematoda; order Plagiorchiida; family Echinostomatidae; genus Echinostoma; species Echinostoma caproni. The sequence goes on from UZAN01043310.1 coordinate 458, forward strand.
ATCTTTCATAAGAACCACCGCTGAGGGCCGAAACATGTGTGGATATCAATGAAATGCAATAAACCCCGGTAATGGTCGAGCACAATATTGCACAAGAAATAAGACGAATAACGAATAAATGCGCATGAAGGATGATTCACGAGGTCGAGACAAAACCCTGCGAGGAAAACGCCATGAGAAGACGCCGGATCAGGTTTGAGTGAAACCGTGAAATCGGAGAATAATGAAAAGCACCATCAATAAAATTGAAGACTGTTGCAGACCGGTGGAATGTATTGTGATTAGGAATTAAAAAAAGACGTGAGGTCATGAACGCCTGGCCGTTATGTTTGTTTGGATGTTGATTTTCATTGGACTGTAGAACAAACTGGTGTAAACGATAGAAACGAGTAACAAAAACAGTGAGCAATCAACCACCCACATCTGTGTAGACTCTGCTAGAATCTGGCTATTGCAGGTCAGCACCATGTGGGCGTCTCTCACACGAGCCACTGGAGGGCAACCCAAAATAACAATCGCAATCACATGTGGTTTTCTCAATGCTAAAACGGTATCTAGGATACCAGATAGTATTCACTGTTGAACTTTGATACATTACACGTAATGGGGCAAGGAAAAAGTCCATAGGAAAGAAATTACAGACCGGATTGCGTTTGGAGGATTGTTTTCAGTTTTAGTTTATACAACCATTAACCATGCACCTTCACGACAAGACTGCACCTTGACGTGGTGTGATGGCTTGCGTGCCTCCATGATCCTGCGAGCTATACAGGATGGCCTTTCACAGCCGTAGATCCAATCATGCCTGAAAGATCAACGGGTAGAGGCCAGACAAAGCTTAGTCTCACAAAGCCAGCTTCTTGGGCATCTCCTGGCCCCCTTCCTCTATCCACACCCGCCCCCGGGAGAGTTCACTACAGCAATAATAAAACACGAGGGGCAGTTTACGATAAAAAAAACCCGTTCGATGGACGTAGGAGCCAGGTACCTGGGGCTTCCTCCTGACAGTGGGAGAAGTCTTCGCACTAAAATTGACCGGCCGCCCAAGCTGGACAGTTCACAGCCAATTCAATGCTGTTGAATTCACTTTCCACTTGTCTCGTTGGGTGCATGAGGCTAATGGTCAATCCCGAACAGCGAATCGACAATTTGACGCATTAGCGAACAACACAGGGAAACTGAAACCCGAAGACCTTGCGTGACAGGTCTCCGAAAGCTCCCACACGAGTGCTTCGTTCGCGCTCCCACGTTCGATCTATTCCCTACCGCCTTGTGTGTCAGGCTTTCGAGTTGAAGGCTGCGGTTAGGGTTCCCAAAGAAAAACCCCTTCGTCGGTGTGGGCTGCTGCGAACTATGCCATGCCCTTAAGTCAGAGGCACCCATTTGGAAAACAATCTTTCCCATCTGTTTAGTTCTTCTTTGAGAATTGGATGGAGAACACGCTATTGTCACCACCCTCTGAACATACAGGTCACGTAACCTAATGGTACTGGGAATAACAACACCAGATACACGGCTTCTAACAGTCCGGAAAGAGATCTAATCTAATCGGGGACACTTATTGCGTCATCTATTTTGACCACATTCACAGTCAAACAGTGGACGGCATGTACCACGTCATTCGGAGACGACTGCATATCGATCAAAAGCCCGATAGATCAATGATTGGGTTTTGTCAAATCCGAATGCCTAGCTGGGGGTTGGACGACAAACACACAGTGTCACTCGGAATCTCACTCACATCGAACCAAAAGAGTGAAGCAAAAAAATTTTCCACTCGTGTCGCCAAAACGTTAAACGCAAAAAAACGGGGGATTTTTCAAGTGTTCGATTAGTTGTTGTTGGCTGCATTTATTCCATTTGGTGCATGGGAACATGCTGTGTTAACGCCTGGTGAATGTGGATCTACGGTGCTCGCATTACCGGAAGGCCTCGCTTGCACAGTAATTGCTATATACCTATCAAATTTCGATCACCGCAAATGGACATCCAGTTAGTGTGCAAAAGGGCGAATGGGACGGGAAACAGTCGGTACGATCCAAACCCGCGGAGGATGAAGGGGATCGCGCGTGTGTGTGCGACCATAGTTAGTTTGCCTAACTCGAAAGCGATTCGGACGAGAATTCGAGTGACGGAGCAGAGATTGAGGTAAATAAAGATGAACGCGTGGTCACAGAGATAAACAAACGCAGTTGAACGAACGAACCGAGACAGGTGCAGCATGCACCCAGAGTTCCTTACATCGCGACCCACATGCGTTCAATCGGTGGNGGTGGGATACATGGGGTATCAAGGTATGATTGGCGAACAGCTGACGCGTGGGTTTCAAGATGTTTGGGTGCTAAAACGCACCGGGAAAATACTGTATGTGTATAATAAACAGATCTTAGACGATGTGGTTAGAGTGGTAGTTGAAACACTTCCGACTGTACACAAGTGAACAAATGAAATTACTAAACGGGCTAAATTCCCTATTTCTTCAGATGCTGTTTTCTAATTTTTGGATACGGGCTTACAACTTTTCATGCATAGATGCCGTGGCAATTGATGAATAGAACAAACTTTCTCAAGAGAATAAATATGGGTTTCTATAACCCCATGTAATATAGGGATCGCAGTTGTATCAGAATACTCAGTCAGTATTGATGCAGGTAATCAGTAAATGAAAAGAGATGCATTCCTACCACGGATCTGGCGATTATACCGACGAAATATGAGGGGAACACACCCTATAAATGGGAAATTTGTGAGTACTTTAAGTGCAGGTGATGATCCTGCTGTTAACGGTCAACCGGGTTATGTGGCCGTAATTAGATAGTTCTGGGTCTCAAAGTCCACGACTGAAACTCGGCAACTGTCACCTAACTTCATTGGGTATTCGGCTTTGTTGTCCTTCAACAATGCATAGATTCGATCTTACTGGGACCTGATGTAGTTCGTTATTCGAAGTTCCATAGTCCAACAACAGGTCCTCGTGACTGCACGGTTCACCCCATCGACACACAAAGATGTCTCATGAAGACATACGAGCGATATTCCATGAGTAGAAGCATGCATAGGAACGTTGTGTTTCGCGAAACAAGCCATTTTACTAGCGAGTTCGTTGAACATCAAGCACACACCAAGGCTACCGGCATAATTGCGGTAAGTTGCTCGCCTCACTGTCACATCAACCAGACCTGACTTCAATCCTCATACAATCATACAAATAAAGCTTACTTCAATAACACAGGGATTATACGATCCGCTTCGTGACACTTAGTGAAAAACAGCAGTTGTTGGGAGAATTTCCCCCAAAGAACGGGATTCGATGTGTGGTGATCTTGCTGTCAATCCTTATCAGGCAAGAATGCTTGAAATAGTGTGTACGCACAGTTGGACTGTGCTCCCTCTGTGTTGACCACAGAAAATCGCTTGCTTTTCCCGTCCATGAAAAATAGGCCCAACCCCTATCCTCCTCGTTACACATTTCCACGTATGCATTATGAGTTTGGTAGCGATGTTCGTTTCACTGTATTACACTGTTCAATGATTTTGATGTGGATGTCGACACCGCACTGTGGTTAAATCGATTAGAACGGGGAGACCAACCGAGACGGAATGGTGATTCTTACGGGGATCAAAATGGACACGCTATTGCACAGGCTTTAGGACCCAGTTCAAGACAAACTCGACGGAGACCGAACGATAACGAGAATGATGGTGTTGCGCGAACAGGCCTGCTTTCATAACTTAGTGATCAAGCATGCATGCACTGGTTAGATAGATGTTTTCATAGATGGTACAAACGGATGCGGTTAGCTCAATAAATAAATAGGGATCGACACCCTGAACAAGACGGTTCTCATTGCCCCATTTACCAAACAGCGTAATTCACACAGGATCAATTGTCAAATGCGTCGACGATATGCATGAAAATGAGGGAGGGGGGGGAGCGTTAAACCACTATTTTTGAAAGATTCCTCGAAAATTCTGTTGACCGTATTTTTGGTAAGGGGAATTACACATTGACTAAATCACGACCATGTTCACCAACAACATAAATTAAGAAAGTAAGCTTGCTTGGAGTAGTGAAATGCAAGCGTCAGTGCTTGCAAAACTTACACAATACAAAAGATATTTTTAAAAACCGTGTGGCCATGTTTCACCCCACTCACCCACCCTGAACTTTAGTCATATCCTGACTTAGAAAGTGTGTTTATGTATATGAACACCATGCTCTCTGTGCGATGCGAAGAATTTATTTCTCGTGGAATACGCGAATTCCAGTGTTTAGTATAGTTGAAAGCCAATTATAGGAATGAATATAATGCGGATAGAGGGAATCGAGCCAGCAGAATCAGCACAGTGGTCGAAAGTAACGTTAGTCTGAGTTTGGCGCATTCTTTATGTGGTGAACCATAACACTGGTTGAACATGTTGAACATTGATTACGTCCGACCAATCCGAATGAACTTCAGGAGGAACTCATCGATCTCTTGTGACTAGTTCTGTCTCAACAAGCACACTATTGATATATCTCTGACGTTCCAAGTTAGTTAGTATGGAACAGTGACAACGGAGAATGTCGACGATTTTTTGATGAGGGTCTAGACCAGAAAAGGCAGAACTGGATGCTAACGGGCAATTTCCAAGGTGGTGGATGAGGGGGTGGGGGCGGGAACCAATTTCTCAGTTTCTCGTGAATCACGTGATCCTAGGCTTTTGTAATTCCGCAGGCGTGGAAGACCAGTGACAGGGGTCGAGAGCATGGTGAACTTTTGCTGAGCTAAAGTTCTCCACCCTGAAACACCACATAAGTCTGTCTATAAGCTGCACTATAGCGAGGTGATTGGGGCCCACCACTAAATAAAACCACAGCTCTTGTTGTGGTGCTTTATCTATCTGCCCGGCTCGTTTGGAATACCTACCTATCTGCTGTCTTCAGGCTGCAATGCTTTCGGGAAGGGACAGAGGTACAACCTGGCCCAAAATGGTCGAATTGGGTGTTGTTAGCCTATCCGTTACCCTTAACTGCGGGAATATTTACATATATAAACATATATATACATACACTGTATGCCAAACAAATCATAAGACAATAATCTTTATAAAAAGAAACCAGGTCCATGAGTTGCTCGTGGGCGCAATACTACCAGGTTGCCCAAGTCAAAGTAGATGAATTTTCTGAAGGAATTCACAACCGGAGCCTTCGGTGAGCCAAAGCCTGACCCGCAAGACAGGGGGCGGTGTGTGTCCATTGAGGCACCCATGTCCGGATTTTATCGGACCATACGCCCTTTGGACAGGGTCAAACGTTCAAGGTGTCCAATACATCTAGATACCCAACCGAGTGGGCTGAGAAGTAAAAAGCCTCGTACGGTGATGGGAACGCATTTTTTTATCATATTCCCAATAAGCTCTATGAAGCCGACACATCCTTTAGGAGCAGATAGCTGAGCGAAAATCAGTAGACTGGTAGATATATGATTACAAAAGCCTTATCATGTTAACACGACTTCAGCGTAGACAATCGATAGAACACCTTTAGCCTCATTCCTGTCAATATGAAATGAACATCGAAGTGGGTAAGAGAGAAGATAATGAATCACGGTTTTCGTCCTCCGAATTGCTCTTGTCAGCAGTCACGTGACACAGATGGCTTGCACATACTGAACTTACCGGTCGAATTAAGCGATCGCTGGGTTTCGGTGTCCATGCGGGGTGACAACCTGCGAGCCCGTCAGCACTTGTCACAATGTTGACTAAGGGGCTTTGTTTGGATGTAACAGCTATGAGATCGTTTAGTCTCGGAATAGTGTTAGCGAACAGAACGAAACGCTGAGTGGGGAGCGCAATTGTTGGCGGCGTCAGGTTAGTAGTGCTCGGGGATTCTGTGATAGATTCTGCGGAACAAATGGTATTTGATAGTGAATTTGGAAAGGTCAGATTGTTCTGAATCGGTTCGCATGCGGTTGCGACAGGAACGAGTTTCGCATTTAGTACAGAGCTTGGCAAGTTTGACGGGTCTGACTTCATACGGGTTAATACTTTTGACACGGCCGCCTGAGAGCAATGAAATCGACGTGCTATGTCACGTTGCGTCTGCCCTAGGGCATCCAATTCAAAAATGCTCAGTCGTTGTTCCGGAGTCAAGCGCTTCCTGTACTGTGGCGTAGTCATTCCGGTTTGCGTGCGAGTCGATCGAGTCCTAGTTCAGTTGCGCAATACGAATCACGGAGCAGTCAGATAGATAGGCGTGTCCAACGGCCACGTCGGACGTGTGCGTGTGTGAGTTCACGCTGGATGGTGGCGGATCAATCTATCCGGGGTGAACAACAATCGCGACCGAGAGAGGCGTAGGACGAGGACAAAGCAAACGGAACTGGTTGAGAGGGACAGGAGGATGCGTGGGTGAATGATAACTTCCAGTCCCAAATCTGCAACCGGATTGGTCGATTGGGACCAGTTCGCCAAAACAGACCATGGACTTATCGATCCGAATGATAACCAACAGACCAATGAGTCAGTATGCAGGTTGTAGGACCGATTAAAGGATGAACAGATAGACGGGTAGTAATGAGTCGCACCGACGAGTTTGGTGTGGTAGAACTAACAGTTTGCGGAGGCACATTTGTGAATCGCAAGAACAAAGCTACCAAGCTTATCAACAGGTCGGGTATTTTCACAATCTTTCTGAACCGATTGGATGAGTACATCATACTAACGTTCTTAACACGAGAACAGAGATAAAACTTCGCATCCATCGATTGGAGAAGGGTTTAGGGTTCACATTTGATGGATCCTCTGAATAGTGAAAGAGAACAACTCACAACTGAATTCACTCTATATCGACAGCCTTCAGCGTACACGTCATTTACCCGAAAAGTATAGAAACATGGAAAACAAAAAGAAGCTTCGACTTGTGGATAAGAAGTCAGTGTGTGCTAAGTAGGCTAGCTAGAGATCTTTCACTTGTTTTCAATAATGTGATTCATATGAACTTCGGCATAAGTGACCACCTGCAACCGATCTGGCGGACATCATCAAGCCTGCCGGTAGAAGGCCGCCCTGATATGAAAACCACTGCAACCGTCTATCACCTATGCGTGACGTTGCTTCAGAAGTTGACGGTTTCCACGAAACTTGGTATGCTCTTAGTGGATTTGCCCTTCACCCATCGCGAAGTGATCATCAGCATCGCACAACAACAACAACAACAAAAAGCAGTCTAGCGAAACTCACCGATCGCTGTCAAGCTCATAATGTTTACAAAGTAAGTTTAAATGGGTGAGCTTGTTTTGATGGAACGGAGATGGGGGTTGGGGGTGCGGGGGGATAGTGAGGCAAATCACTGTAGTCTACGTTGAACGAGTCTATATAAAGTGAACAGTCTTACTTTGCGTGCATACATTTGACAGCATTCTGGTCGAATGAGAAGGGACAGCAAGAACGCCACGAATGTCGGTTCGCTAACATGGCACTCAGTATATCCAACCAACCAGTAACAGCTTTTAGGATCCCAAACCTGGAAAATGGAATCCACGTTTTCGGTTGACCTGTACGCGATTTCCCCCAACGAAGAGCACGGATTGCGAATTAACCGCGAAATGACAAATGGCTGTTGGAATCGCACAGCACCTGGTCTAACCAAAGCAGCCTACAACTCAATTAGGTGTTACAACAAACTTTTCACAGTAAACCCCAAATATACAACTTATCTCGGTGTTACTGATCAAATTCAAGGAAGTCATGCATCGATGCTCAGTGTACGCAACTCCAGCCTGGTATATGCGTGCGGTTACCTCCGGAACCGCACTACTGTCATTAGTGACGCAATAGCCTGGAGAGCAAATGCAATCAACTACAGTCAATGCAGTTTCACATCAGGAGTATTCCAAGCCAAGTCTCGCAATATCACTGACCTTAGAAAATGCAAACAGCGTACAGGAGGAAGCAACAGAACGTCTTAGTCTATCAAGTATATGTTACTCACCTTCCATGCATTCAAACACAGAGGATGTCGTCACCGTACTCTAAATCGCAGAGCCTATCTTCACATGTTCACGCCTATTCCTTTCACTCACAGGCATCAGGTGGCTAAGTATGATGGAATATGACACTTGAGTAGCTATCGGAATGAAATTTGTCTCACGCTGATTCCCGCATTCGTTACGTGACCTCGTCTGGAAAAGGAGACTGATCAGTGACTCGCCCCAGGATGATGGACTATGCACCTGCGACCAGATGTGCGACAAAACGGTATGAGTTCATGAGGTCACTATCACTCATCCTGAAAAGAGCGGATAAGCCCGTCAGGTTCAGCTGCCTTTCCCGCCTTTAGTGCTAGAATTCAAGACCATATTTCTTCTGGTGACGGATCACATGCCACTACCCAAAGAGCCCTAGCTTCAACAGACGAAGCAATCTGGGTAGCACCGGGCCAGTCAAAGTGTTCATTGAGTTACACCACTTAGCGATCCAGTGGTTGTTCTGTTGCTTAGTTTCTCATGAAATAGGAGTCTCCGGTGTTGCATGTCAGTTGAAACATTCCAACTACCTCCTAAGGTAACGGTTACTTAAATTTAAGTGGCCATTCCCGAACACCCTTCAGTTTTCACGGTCCTACCAGAGAGTTTTCGCCAGTTGATGTTGCTGACCCCAGCTACCTCTGTTTGGATAATGACCAATCGGGGTTGATCCCTTCCTATTGATCAGGACTACTTATTGGTCAGGGATCAAACCGTTCCAACGGGTTTCAGGCCCGGATACACAAATGGCGACCCCTACCAAACGCGTTTTCGTTGAATCTGATTCCATTGCTCACACATACCACCGAGATGCAAGGGTTACAGCGCGTATTTTAGCTTGTACTCAATAGAAATGCAAACAACTGCGTGATATAGACTATGGTGATCTAACCGAGGTTAAGATTTTGCTGGTGACTAGTTAGGCGAAGAGTAAAGCGCATCAAGACTGGTATGGAGCCTGATTAAACGCATGTGGCCTGTCACTTGTATCAAATCACACCAAACGGTGGCTTACTTGGGTCAGTAGAGCCGGAACATTATGTTGTCGTCCGTAGACAGCTTTTAGTTTCAGTTATTACAAAACCAAGCACTAATGCGGCGGTTTTGGCTGCTGCATTTAAACTGCCCATTTGGATAAAAGAGCAGAAAAGGAAGGTAGGGGTGTTAAGAGCAAGGTCAAAGAGAAGAAAAGAAATTCCCATAGACCAAAGCTGCAAGGATAATGGGTGGGTGCATGAGCGTTACTTCATCACGACAGGGCTGTACCTTGACGTGATGTGATTGTTTGCGTGCCTCCATGACTCTGCGAGCTATACAAGATGGCTTCAAACAGCCAACCCAAACATGGATGAAAGGTCAATGGGTAGAGGCCAGTCTCACAAAGCCAGCTGCTTGGGCACCTCCTGACTTCCTTTGTCTATCCACACCCGCTCCCTGGAGAGGTTACTTCAGCAAATAAACACTAAGGGCTGTTTAACGGTCAAAAAACCCCGCTGGATTGACGTAGGAGCGGGGTATCTGGGGCTTCCTCTCGACGGCGAGAGAAGTCTTCACACTTCGTTGGACAGCTACCGCCCGCCTAAACTGGGCAGCCCACAGTCAATAGGGTGCTGACCCGTCCACGCTTCACCTGTCTCGTTGGATGCATGAGGCTAATGGTCAATCCCGAACAGCGGACCGACAATGAACGCACTAGCGAACAACACACTTAACCGAAATTCAAAGGCCTTGTGTGACAGGTTTCCAGAAGCTCTCAAACAGGTGCTTCGGTCACGTCCCCGCATTGGATCTGCGCCTCACAGCATTTTGAATCAAACGCTCCGGCCGGGGTTCCTCGAGAAAACCCCCTTCATCGGTGTGGGCTACCGCGAAGTATGTCATGCTCTTAAGTTTTTGGTACTCATTTGAAAACTCTTCTGTCTTTTCTGCCTATTTCTTCCTCTCATGCCCAAATCGTACGAGATGCATCTTGTTTGCACCACCCATGTGGTATCACTTAGCGTTCAACTAGTAAGGTCAACCAACCAGAAGCTATTGGATTGTTGAAACCATAATTTTCTTCTTACTTGGTCGCGCTTAATGTCGGCATAGTCAATCAGATCGATCAACAAGTGGCCTGAGCTGGAACTTTTGAAACTTTCAATTCAGATGTATGATGCGTCTCCGAAACAGGTTAATCATCACCTTGAGTTCTCGTGAAATAACCTCATCTTCACGTTTTACTTTTCGTTTATCAGGCGATGCGAAGCTCGCGGTGTTGCTGGATTGTACTAAGTGCCAAGACTGACCACGCATCTCTTGACGGGATTCCGTTTAACAGTCGAGTTTTGACCTGTCAGAAGTTTAGTACTATACTGGAACAGAACCGAAGAAGTCAATCGCGATTATCCGTTTTTTGACAGACCAGAGAGCAAAAACCTTCTGGATAGGTAACCGATGTGTTCACTTTTTTATCCTACCCGTTGCAATCATCTGCCACCATAACTGTATCGAAGCTTCAGCTTAGAGAAACTAGTTCGGTTGTTTTGTTGGAGAACTTGTCCTTCGGTGTAACAGAACTGCAGTTAGGCTGAGATGAGCAAACACCTTTTGACGAGAAGTCACGAGCCACTCCGCGCCGATTTAGTGAACGAAACTTGTCGTCTCTTGAATTGCGAGGGAAGTCTCTCGAACACAAACCCAGTGCATCAAGTGCTTAGACTTCTAAGATCCGGAAATCGCGTCTCTAATGAGTTGTAGATATCAGTCCTGAAGGAGTTTATTGTACGCGCCAGTTAAACCTATTGACTAATCTACATCAGAGTCCTCACATTGAGGGAACCGAAATTCGGCGATTTAAGAGAAATCCGAACCTGCAATTCATTAAGTGATAACTACCAACTTATAACGCTGGAGTGTCGAGAGTTGGAAGCAGGGGTCGACGGTTGAAAACAAAGGTTTCTATGCTAGTATCCCCCTTTTTTGACTCTTGTTTATCATTAACCCCCTCCTTCTAGTTTCCTCATCTCCAAATGATTTTGATAATGACTTAACAAGGAACATTTTTTCCGCTTGAAACGACGTAATTATTTAAATGCTTTCTTTTTTTTTATAACATTCAGACCTTTCTGGCGTGTGTAGATAGCTGATTAAGCGCATCCGAACTTGTTGTATTCCAAAGATTGGGAGGCGGGGATCTGAGTGAGCACTGAGTGGTCACTTATCAGCCCCTACCTCGGTGAATGGAATGGGTAGCACCGTAGAGATCAATTTGCTCGGTGAATGATGCAGGTAACTTGTACCACAACAAATCGGTTAGGGAGGGGAGGGGGAGGCTATTGATCTGCCACAGTGAACATTGTTGCAATGATTATTTCGTTTACTTTCTAGTGTGGTGGCGTACATAAAGAAGTTTTCAACTGCTTCGAATTCGAAAAAAAGCATACGAGCAAATTGAATATGTGACTAGTCTGAAAGACCATTTAAACAAACCCGGAAACTTTGGTTCAAGAACAGATTACTATTCCGTGACTGTACAAACACATATTCTATTCAAGCAACCTACACGCCTAAACAAACTGGGATACGATGACAATGAACCAATTCCGGAAGACAAAAAGGATATACCATTTGGTAATTTGTTCAGTGAGCTGATAATCAGGGAGAAAATCTCGTTTTAGGATAACTCTAAAGCACCGGTTGAGGTGGGGGGGGGTCTATAGGCGATGGGGGCCAGGTAAACTGAACCTCGAAATGTTGAGTTCATCGATCAAGTGGACGTTGGTGATTTGGAATCCGTATGTCATCGCGGTTCTTTAATCACTTCACACCTACTTTCCTAATTCCGTATTAGGCGGAAAAGCACAGGCACGCAGACGGTGTACATGCCTATACGATTTGAGGACCATGTGAGACGCAACCAAGAAGAGGTCACGCCGTGACCCGTGACCCCGGAGAATGATCACTGGATATGGACAGAACTCTCATCAGGTTAGTTCAAGAACGAATTGGATGAAAAAACGGAATCCCGAATCAAAGGGGTCCCGGTCTCAAATCAAATTATCTGCGTGTCACTTCAGTTCACTTATTTCTTCTGATTATATTGTACAGGATTTTATTTGAGCAAAGAGATCGATCCAATAGAATTTCTAAAAAGAGATGATTGGGAATATTGTGGCTATCAGGCTCGTTAATGAATGGACAAAATTAGCCTCTGCTGTGCTCTGGGATATTTCCTATCAACACAGTCAACTGTATCAAGCCGAATCCACATCCATCCAACGCGATAGGTTTGAAAGATGTACTTATAGAGCTTCTTTTTGTACTTCCATTCGTCATGTTCATTTGTATCGTTCAATTAATTAATACGACGAAGTTTTCTCTCCCGACTGACTGCGTTGTCACAAGTTTCTTTATCGTTCTAAAGTGGGCATCCACAGTGGCAGTACAGAGAGCTGAAAATGCACTCAACATGAGCGTATAAAGTTTATACTGACTTGGCCTGGGCTTAACATTGGCTGACGATATTTCGATACTTCTTCCCATCATCTCAACCGTTCTCTTACATCATCGTTGACACTTCGCTCTTCTCATTTTCTTATTACATAACTCTCGTTGACCTACTTGGTTGAACATTTTTTTTACTCGGTGAACTTTCTGCGTCTATTCGAATTCATTTCTGGTTGCATCTTTCTCGTATTACGTAACCATGTCTAACTCTCTTTCCACCATTGCTAAACGGTTTCCATTACGTAACTGTTTTCTATGCTAACATTCTCCGACCCTCCTCCTCTTCTACTCATACTCAAATGACTTTGATAATGACTCAACCACTCAGTGGCTTCTGCTTGATTCCATGTAATTGTAAATGTCCATATATAGTATACCTATGATAAAATTTGACCTATTTAATGTGCGTAGACAGCTGACTGAGAGCACGCGAAATTGATGGCCAATATCAATTCTGCTCATGTTGTATTACTTGTTTTATTCAAATTGATCAAAGGGAAAGGATGTTTCCGATATTTCGAAAGACGGTCGTGCCGTCGTGTTGGTTGGGACAGCTCATCGCAATCGAATGGTCGCTGAGTGATGCGTTCGATAAACCCAACAAAGAACATGGACAAATTAGCCCAGAGCAATGCTTAGTCAGATTCTTGGAGGCAGGGTGCTTCGATACGATCGGTAGTTTGGTATACAGTCCCGCAAATTGTTGCTTACGTCTCTCGAAGCATTTGATACACAACCACACTTATCATCTGCCCGCGACATGGGTCAAAGGACTGATGAGCTACAGACAATTAGTTTGCCAAGAGCAAGAGCTCGATTTGAGAAAAAAAACAATAAATGAATTCCTCTTTCTCATGAATGCTTTTTTCTGATCAAAAGCTCATAACACACGTGAATACTAAATTGCTGAATAAGATCTAAATGTGGTGTTAATGTGATAGAAAACGCTCCGAGATTCAAAAAGAAACAAATTAGAGTGAAAAGGTGTTGAACTGAAGTGAATATATCAAATAAAAGTTGAGCAGACATGATAGATTTGCTGAATAACACGAATGTGTGCACTCAGGAGACGTACCTCAAAGGTCTCGTGGATCAAGGCCGAGGTGTTCGCGGGCAACGTTTCTGTGGATTCTACGTGTTTCCTTGCCACATGTTCCAGAAGCAGGGATCGGGAGGGCGATTTGACTAGACAACCGGATACACCACAATGTACCAGCGGACGTGCGTACTGTTGAATGTGTTCGGCCCAGTCAGTCAGACTAGTGAAAGTCGATTGCGTACAGTGGGGACATTTGAATTGTTGCGACCGTCCTTCCTCGTCCTCCTCCTCGTCCGGGTCGGCATGATGTGTGTTCCAGTGCACTTGGAGTGCAGTGTACTGCGAGGATGCGAAGTGACTATCGCATTCCGGCTCGGCCGGGCACGTGAAAATCTCCCTCGTGGTTGTGGCGGTCTCGGTGTCGGGGAAAAAATGAGCGCTCACGTGTGACACAAAGTGGGTGCACTGAACGCACAGATTACAATAGGCACAGACCAGACTGGTCAGGCGAGGATGCTCGGAGGCTAAATGGGATCGAAATGCGATCGGATCGGAACAGGCGAACGGCACTGGGTTGTTCGTGTCCGCGGAGCTGGGCAAACAGGCCGAACAGATAAAACAACCCGAAGCATGCTCGATATCTTCGATCAGCTGGGATAGAGAACGATTCGGGTGATGATCAATCGGTTTCGGACTAGTCGGTCTGGAATCATCTGAAGCAGCTTGAGCATCTGACGTTGGAGCAGTCTGAGAAGGTAAAAGAGGGTAAATTGAAAATTTGGAGCACAAATAAGAGAATAAATGATCCGTAGATAGTGAAATACTGTCACGCCTGAAACATAGTTGAATCAAAAGAACTATACGGGGGATGGGGTGTATTTGGGACAATCAAATAAATCGAGTCTTCGCATGGTTAAGTTTTGCAAGAACCACCAACGAAATACAATTACTTGTGTAAGATGACTGGTTAACTGATATGTGGTTGGGATCAGGGCTGAGACCCGATAAGGTTCACATCGCATATTTCACGGTAGGCCCGAAAGTATTCAGTTTCTCCCCACGATCACGACAAACTGGACTCTTGTGCATGCGTCTAACTTTTGAGTTAGACGACTCACTTCTGTCTGAGGATATGTCGGTTTCATGTATATCACCGATCACGGTGGCCCACACACGCGATCCCAATTTGCCGGGATCAGCATAAGGACCGGTGGCGTCTGCAATGCCAATTCAGGAAAAGCCTTACGAAAGATTGCGAAAACTAGTAGGTCAAAATAACTAGTGAAAGGGAATTAGCTTCTGCATCAGGGAATAGTCAAAGACTGTTTCACCGGATCCGCAGTACCGGAATTCGTCGCATACCGGTCAGTGAAACCATTCGTGATGAAAGCGGACAGAGTGGTGGTGGTGGTGCTGCAGTGGTTTAGTCGCTGTCACCGGTGCGCTTCGGACCCTATGGTTCGAGCTCCGCCACCACAACTGACACGCAACTTGGTGATAGACAGCTTTGCTGTAGCCCGGTTCTATACCATGCCTGACCTAGCGGGGTCTTATGTGGTTGGCCAGTTCAAGTCTCGGGGCTTAGGTTGCCGATTACCACCAGTGAGCCGCAGGTCTTCGTGACTATGGAGTTCCATCCCGTTTGCTGCCCATCAGACACGGGTGTCTAATAAAAAAGAGTACCCACAATAAAGAAGAACGACTTAATCGATGGGCAGAGTATTTTAATGGACAGTTCAATTGGCCAACAGCTACCTCAGCAATTCCAACGGAAACCCCATGGATGGTAACATCTGAGCCCCCACCATAAGTCGAAGTACGAAGCTTCATTAAATCATTAAAGAAAAGGGAGGCTGCGGGACCTGATGGGCTTCTAATGCTTTTCAAGGTGGGGGTGATTCTCTTGTCGACTCCAT
>UZAN01043310.1:15918-26109 GCA_900618425.1 Echinostoma caproni
ACTAGCTTACTTCGCAGCATTTGGACGGAGGAGCGTATCCCTTCTTCCTAGAGTGAATTGTTGATTGTCCCGATCTTAAAAAGGGATCACGCGACAACTGCGCAGACCGCCGCCGGATTAGTTTAGTTCCGATAATCACAAAAGTGATACATCGCCGCCTGACATCCTTTAGGGAGATGAATATAGGCAAACAGCAAGCCGGATTCCGATCAGGTCGCGGTTGCAGCGACCAAATCTTCACTCTGCGTCAAGTCTTCGAATTGCATCACACACATCGTCGGCCAACAATCGCACTGTTCCTTGACCTAAAAAGAGCCTTTGATTTAGTTGATTGTGAGGTCTTTATGGGGTCACTGCTTCGCAAAGGATTGCCGCGGAAGCATGTAAACCTATTACGGTCGCTGTACCTGCAAACTTCTGGTCGCGTAAGGATCTACAGTGGGCTAAGTAAACCGTTCGAAACCAGGAGCGGTGTTCGTCAAGGGTGCCCTATTTCGCCATTCCTGTTCGTCGTAGACGAAATACTGGAGGACGCACCACATGGTCTCCCAAATGTTGGTATTGAATGGGAAGCTGGAGAAAAGCTGTGCTATTTGGAGTACACTGACGACATCGTTTGCTTGTTTGAATGTAAGGAGGATGCGCAAAGCGCTTTTGACAGACTAGCAAGTTCTGTAACTCCTTTCGGAATGCGCTTTGCACCTTCAAAGTGCAAAGTGATGTTGCAAAACAGGATATCACCTACCCCGTGGTCAAGAATTAGCTATAGTGGAATGTTTCTCCTACTTAGGTAGCTGCGTAACAAATAACGGTAGCATAGTCAATGAAGTAACCACTCGCATTTCCAAGGCTCGAGCAGCTTACGCAGGACTGAAACACACTTGGTGCAGACGCGATGTTTCGCTGAAACTGAAACGTCGTGTATACTCCTTGAGCATGCGGTCAGTTCTGCCTCATGGTTACGAGACCCTAAATTTGCGCGTGGAAGATATTCGTCGTCTTGAAGTCTTCAACTGCAGATGTTTACGTAGGTTGGATGGAGCGAACAACTCTGAGGTAAGGCATCGCGTATTTGGTAATGATTCGATGGAGAATTCGTTGTCCCATCGAATGTAGATTAGTCGGTTTCGCTGGTTAGGACACGTATTGCGCGTGTCCAGTCATCGTCTACCGTCCCGCGCCTTATTCGCAGTTGTGGCTCCGGGTTGGAAGAAACCGCGTGGAGGTCAACAGATGACGTGGAAACAAGGCACAAAAAAATGCACAGAGCGATTAGGTAGGATCGGTGTCTCTCGTCTTCCAGGTTGGGGTCCGAGACTCTGCAACTGGCTGGTTGGAGACACTGAAGGATATGGTGACCAACCGACAGCAGTGGCATTCTTGTTGTCATTTCTTATCAGATCAGAAAAGGTATGAATGTATACTTAGATTGTGTACTCTGTGTTGACCATAGAGGTTCACTTTATTTGCCTCCCTCCAATTAGACCCAATACCTCTCCATCTTGATCACTTGATTTGCGTACCTTTCTTTTTTTATCACACAACAAGTGTGATAAACAGCAGACGGGGCGAACCCCATAATCATGAGGACCTGCTGCTCCGTCAGGGAAACCTGTAATCTAGGCCCTGGGACGTGAAGTGGCGAACCACATAAGGCCCCGCTAGGTTAGGCGTGATACAGAACCGGGTTACAGCAAAGCTATCTACTACCAAAGTTAGGTGGCGGAGCTCGAACCTCGAACCATAGGGTCCGAAGCACACCGGTGAATAAACCACAGCTCCACCACCACTTGGCAGCGATCAGTTAAATTCGCTTCATTGCATCTTGCTGTACGCTGATGATGATGTCCACACACGGTAATCCAAGATCAGGTTAGTGCAGATTTCGCTCAAGCGAAGATTCAACTTTCGGACACCACAAACTGCTTGCAAACCCAAGTGATCCACATCATTTCGGAATACGGAGATTCAGGTCTTCAGTTGGCCTCCGCGGCGACAATTCCACGTTGGACAGGGCGTAGGAGAGACGCCTAGTTTCGTGAGTTCACTCGATGGTCTTGTGAAGCCAAGGGCAAACTACGGCAGATGTACGTCTCTGTTGCAGGAGTGTGTGAACTCTTTGAGCTGAAGCAGCGTTGATGGACATGTTCGATGACATGTCATTTAACTTTCACTATGCCATGCACCAGGACGGAACAGATGGTCGTAGACCTGGAGACGCTTATCTTGGTTTGAAAACTCATTTCACGATGGCTCTACAGCGGATTTTGCAGAAAAGCTAATCTAGCGTTGCTAATATGAACGTAAGTTACGTCCCTAGCTTGCCCGATTGATAAAATAGTGGATGGAAGGAATAACAATGACACCTTTTCTACAGCTTCTCGACCGATAAATGGTGAGGTGTCGTTAGCAGCTAACAGAATCTTAGTTTTGAATTTATAGATCTCTGAAATGGCTGCTTTGGCCAATAGTTATCCCAGTCTGAGTATTCGTTGTGAGATCCTAGTTATACAATATCATTTGGGAGTTCGTAGTCCATGAGATGATGCAAAACGGGAATCCTTGCCATAGGTCAAAATTCACATTGAACTCGGTTGAAGTCTACCCATAAGTATGGATTCGAGCGCTTGTCGAGGGATAGTATGACATAAGAAAGTCGATGATTGTTGTGAGCATTCCGTTGGCACGCAATAGTACAAACTACAGTGAATATCTGCCCAAGGGTTCGGAGCAGAATTTGATGAAGCAAGCGGTGTTCGATCGCTAGAATTTATGGCGGTTTCAGCACCCTTCTCAGTGTGACGATTTGATCCAAGCAACCCCTTTTGCGATAGAAGCCGCAATTTGTTTGACCTAGGACGGGAATCTATGGTCGACATGAAGCGATTCACTAGATTCATCACGAAAAGTTTGGTAGCAGTACCGATCAGGCTACTTCTAGTATGGCCACCAGAGACTATGTTACCGCCCTTCTCAAGGACGAATGAATCCGAGGGCTCGGACGTTGAAGGAGGGGGATAGTGGCAGGTTTGAAACAAGTGTCTACAGTTGCCGTTAGACACGAGATAGCGTGGAATTATGATCGTGAGCATGACAGTCTGTATGACGCAGAAAAGAGCAAAGTGAATATGAGATATGCTTGCAATGTTATGTTAGCAACACCATAAAAAAAGCTGAGGAAAAAACATTTCGGGGGTGATGGATAGATGAGCAGCAGAACTAAATGACAAAAAAAATCGACGCTTACTTCTTCCACAAGGGTATCTGAGACCAGTTCAGACCCGTCTGATTTGAGCCAACTACTTCGGACGAGAGGAATGTCATCGATCAATTGTCGCAATCGACCATTTAGTGGATCCAAGATTGAGACTACATCCAGCACCAGTTGTTTGCATGATTCCCCCTCGGATAAAAGCCGACTGTTCTGCGCACAGGCCTGTGAAATGACAAATCCGGCCTCGGTAGCCAGTCTGGTCTCCTCGTCAAACGCACTCATCGGGACATCCTGATGTGTACGATTCACTTTCAGAGCCAGTAGTCGTTTCCGACGTCTCTCGGACCAAGGAGGATATTCGATTGCGAATGATTTGTGATGCGTTTCGTAGTGTCGTTTCAGATTGCACGATTTGAAATGTGTCAGGGCTACATTGCAAATCAGACACAACGGTCGACCGCCAAAATTAATGAACGCAAACTCTTCTTCCCAACGGGGATTGAAATTCCGATTTCGATCCTTCAGTCTGCGCTTGTCCAACAATGTGGACGACATTCAGATAATCTCTACACAGGACGGAAATGAGATGATCTGGAGGGGGATGGACAAAGGAACCTATGGTCGGTGTCAGAGCCCAGTATGATGTGGTACTAAGGTATATACCCTGGGCGAGTCAATTTTTCTGCAAGATGGAGTAGACAGCTGCAAGAGACAAAAAAAGGAGTCCGATAAAGGAGAGTTGACATATTCAGGTAAACGAAGAAAGACGACAAGTATATCAACTTCAAGGAAGTTCAAGATAGACGGAAGGAAGAGGTGTATGGTGTACCCGGTAGGAGTAACACCTCTGACTCGGAGGGCTGTCGGCCCCCTTGGGGCATCCTCCGTTCTTTGGTCTCCACCAGCCGTTCAGCTCTCACCTGTGGCTCCAAGAAGCTGTTTGGATGCAACAGCGGACACACCAGGTTGAGGGTAACCCGGAGCTCAACTCCCAGTGAGTCGGTACTTGTTGAGCGGACGAAGTCGCCTACACGACTCAGCTGTCAATACAATAACTCCGTACTCATCAGGGATGCATGGATTCCTGTTCAGCTAGGAACTGTCAATGGCGTATGAGTTCCCCCAGAGGCTCACCGGCAACCATGCGCTACCTTTCTGATGCCTTACAGTTAGCACTTGGATATGCAAAGGCTAGAGATGTCACCTCTACCCAAAGCTGGACGACGCTGGAGACGTTTCCTGTACCGAACTCCCAAGAAATTTCATGGATATTCACTTGATATCCATGAAGCAGATATATCCTCTCCCAGGAGCCAACCGCCGTAAAAGAGTAAAAAAGGAAGCACAACTAGTAAAAACCATCAGTTAAGTTTGTCTCGAATTGATAGCAACCGCATTGAGAAGTGGATGTGAAATAGAATCAACGTTTCAAACCAGATGGGGCATAATTTGATCCACCAATATTCATAAATTCTCATAAGCTGAAGATTCATCAGTATCAGAACAGACAATCCAGTTTCGAACAACTGAGACGAAAATACATTTACGGACGTCCCCAAGAACAGACCGTGCCTAATAAAACTGCCAAAGTCTGTCCAAAGACCCTCATTCGATTCTAGAAAAACTAAAGGATCCATCGGAACCAAAGAAATTCATCATTTGGAAATTTTTACTAGATGGGCGTACGAGCAATTTACAATGGGTTCCATTTGACAAAGGCCACCTTTTCCGGTGCTCTATCGGATTGTCTGCGTCGAAACAACACACCGCGGGAAGTCTTTGTGATAGTCCATCCACTTCAACGTGGACGCAATCAATGCTAGATGCCAAATCGAAATCGATGATTTTTACGAAGAATTCACAATCGGGGCCGTCGGCTAGCCAGAGATGCACCCGTAAGACAGCAAGGAATGCAGTTCATTGGAAATCAGTATCCAGACACTGAAATTATTCGTCCGTGAGCTTCATTCTTTCCATATTCAGTGGCTTTTACGATCAATATACCTTAGGTCCCGTTCTTTCAGTCATTGTTTGGAGGTTTGAAGTCAGTGGTTCTCTCTCTCTCTCGATAAGTTATCCATTCAAGTCTGATTAACTGGGTCATGGCTTCGGACATTTGGAATATGCACCGAGCTGGCACACGAGGACCACATCCTCGTTGTCGGATCTAATACGCAGTTATTTTACACGCGTCTGCATCCATATTAAGTGCCAAGCAAATCACAGTACAACAATCCCCATAAAAATGAAACCAGTCCATGATTTGCTTGTGGATAGACTACTGGAAGATGAGTTTTCTTGGGGTATTCACACTAGGAGCCACTGGCTGGGGCTAAAGCTGACTTGTACGGCAGCAGTCTGTGTCCAATCATATGCTCTTTGAACGAGGTCAAACGTCCGAGGTGCCAAATTTGCATACCCCCAACTCGGAAGGTGTGGTTCGTACGCCTCAAGATTTTTAGCTACCCTCCCACAGGTGAACTGCCAGTGGTTCCCCGACCCGGATGATGGCTTTTCGTCCTTCCACTTTGCAAGGGAAACACCTAAACTACTCGGAGGTAATGAGTAGAGCTGTCTCAGTAGATGCTATTTTTGACCCTTGATAGTGTAGGAGCGTTTCGCGAGATGAGACCAACCACAACCATACTGAGGCTTTCGGAGGTGTCACCATCAAACTGAATGAAAGTAAAGACACTACGAATATCAGAAAATCAAGCATTGACACAGTAGCCATCTTGTTAATCCCCATGAGACCATTCCGTTCACGGAAGCTAACAAACAATTAAACACATCCAAGTGTAGATAAATAGATTTGAATGAATCTTAAAAAAAGTGATGCGACGGAGGCTTCCAAGCGCAGTCTTTGACCTCCGGTTGCCACTGCAATACGAAAATCCATGACAGCATTCAGACCTACACTACTTAGTGGTAATGAGTACGTGGAACTACACAATCGATAGACTGTAATCAACAAGATCTCATGTCTGGGTTACCTTTGGTAGTGTACAACTATGCAGCTGATGGCGTGAAGACACTTTTCGGGAAGAACTAATGGAGACTCAAGCATTTAGAACAGAGCAAAGATAGGTCACGAGGTCAAGATCAATAACGAATGTCATTTGGCATGGGACAATAGATCGGGAGACCGCCTGACCATTGTGGCATTTCATTCGACCAACCGGTCAAGATCGATAAAGATCACGTCACGCTCAGTGAAGAAATATTAGACTGATAAACGAAGTGCGAGGAACCAGCCGTTCCAATTTATTCACAACTTTGTGTATGACGTTGAATTTCAATTTGTATGGGAATGCTACAACACTGACAATTAACATGAGACTCTTTGTATCCGTAATAACATACTGTGCATGGTTAATGGTTGTACAAACTGAACTGAACTAAGTAATAGCATATTGGAAAAACCGGAAGGTTTGATTGATCAACCAGAGGATGAAAAAAGAAACGAATTAGGTAATGTATTGATTGGGGATGCGCTGGCACATTCGAGCATGGGTGAACATGAATGGACTGAGGATGAAATAAATAAGCTCATCACGGCAAGAATGAATCTTAACAGGAGATGGATGGTTTTTGAACCTTCGAGACTCGAAGAGCTCTATAGAATGTTTATATACGGCGAATACTATTGTAAATTAGTTCTGTTTTTACAATCATTAGCCAGGTACTTTCGTGCGCCGATTTTGGCTGCGCATTTGAATAAAAGAGCAGAATGAAGAATGTCATGTTGAGAGCACAGACAAAAGGGAGATAGAAAATTCGTATAAACTGCGGTTGCAAGGATATGCGGTAGATGCACGAGTGCCACTTTTTACAACTCAGCTATATTACTCCGCGTCTCTGTCCACCGGTTAGCATGATCCCGGGGTCCCCATCCAAGGAGCCTAACGGGACCTATTTGACCCAGCGTCCTCGTTTTTCATGTCCTCATTAGGCGACTGTCAGTGGCCTGTATGGGGCTATAGGATCCGAAGTTCGAAACCTCCCACGACCACTTTGGAAGTAAGCAACTGTGTTTGTGCTCCACTTGATAAACCGGCTATTTCAATTGAGGCTTATATGGGTGATCACTTCAAGTCTTAGTTTGCCGGTTCCCTTTAACTCTCGGTTCCAATCCATATGGCGTCCATCATCGTGGTGTGTAATAAGAGATTCTAAGAAGAAGGGACAGATTTATCCGTGAAAACGGAAGAACTGAGATAAAATTGAGTGAGAGAATCAGGACGGCTGACACTGTTGAAAATGCCTTTGAGTCCCCTGGACGTTTCAGCCCTGTAACGCTTAATCAACTCATTTAATCGCACTATCCTCTGTCGTAGACTTACCAGGGGGAATAATATATCGATACAATTCACTCCACTCATTCAATTCATCTCCACATATGCAACCAAAGCTGATTTCATGAGCATGATAACTTACGACTCGAGTTTGGTATTCAGATTGCTTCCTGCAAGCATACTAATACAAAGCTGATCCCAGCTGACTAATGTTGTACCGTTAAAAGTAGTCACTTGAGAGCTTAAAATAAATTCACTTGGATGTGGAAAAGGTAATCAGACCAATATTAAACTGAAAGGTAAAACTAGAAGATTACAATTTGCGAATCCTGACCCATATCCTAGCGACAACCTATCCGTGAAAGAACCACTTTTACCTAAATTCATCCCCACTTGGAATCGACAGATTGGCACTGCTGATGAGAATCAACCAGATCGAAACAGTTGTACATCCTAGCTTTTATGTTAACGCTTCATTTGTTGTAGACAAGACGAATTTCCTCTTAGAAATTTGAACGGATGAATACACACGTCCATTACAAGTTGGCAAGGCACTGGAAACTCATTGAGAGTGCAAAGTGTATCTTGGGAAAGATGCAGCAGCTGCATTTGAAAAGTTCTAGATAGAAACATCACTAACTACCTTTGCATTTCAGATTGATTAACGTTGATCTAACTGACAGATAGGCTCATGTTGTCACCAGAAAGAACACTAGATTACATCTCTCGGGACCTTAAGCGGTTCTCTACTTCAATTTAAGAGACTAAAGACGCCGGCTACAAACACCACGCAGTGAGTCCTCGTGACTATGAGGCTCACGCTCTTCGATTGCATGTCACGCTGTGACACGTGATGCGAAAGTCCTGGGGGATATTGATCTATTAGTTCTTTGCAGACTGCTTCAATCTATTCAGATTAAGACTCATTGTTCTTTGGATCTTTCATCGTTGCATTTCCAAGTGTTGTCCATCAACTCAAAATTTGATGAGAACAACAAAGAACTCCAGTGGTGGTAGTTGTAACATCGATATCTAAGATCACGTCTCATCATCATCATCATTATCATCGTATAGCGAAATACAACGGGGCAAACTTGACTGATCGCTGCCAAACTCGCAATGCACACACAGTGGCAATATGTAAGGCAGACAGGGATTGGACCAATTTTGAGGGAGGAGGAAAAAAGTGAATCTCTTTGGTCAACACACAGAGTACACCATCTAACAATACATACACCGTTTTCGAGCATTCTGATCTGATAAGAAATGAACGGCATTGCTATCGGTTCGCTGCCATATAGTTCATTGTCTCCAACCAACCAGTTGATGAGTTTTTCGTACCCCAACGTGGAAGGCGCGACACACCTGCTGTATCTAATAGCCATGTGCATTTATTCATGCCTCATCTCCACGGGGTTTCTTTCAGCCCGGTGCAGATACAGCGAATAAAGCGCGGTGCGGCAGACGACAGCTGGGCATACACAATACGTGTCCTAGCCAGCGAAGTCTACTAATCTGAATTCGATCGGCTAGCAAGTTTATTCTTGATAAACTCCCAGAAACTCCAGATTACCAACCCGTTCACTTCATTCCACGTGGATTAAACTACATAAACACTGATACACGAAAACTTTTAGTTGGTGGATATCTTCTAATCTTTTATTCAAGGTCTCATACTCATAAAGCAGAACTGAAACGGCGGTAGCATAATATACACGACCTTTCAACGTCAGTGACGTCCTATCTAAGCCAAAGGTGTTTCAGTCCAGCTTATACAAGTCCAGCCTTGGAAATGTGAGCGGCCATTTCCTTTACCGCGCAAACCGTCATTGATAAAACAATTACCTAAATAGGAAAAGCAATCCACTTTAAGTAATTCTTGGCCTGTGTTTCAAAACGGGACTAGGCGAAACCCAGTCCTGCGGCAGCACCTTACACTTACACATACGGAATGAAGTAACAGCACTTGATAGTCTATCAGGTGCGTTTTTTACATCCTCCACACATTATAACCGAGACGATGTTATCGATGTAATTCAAACCTCACAGCTTCTCTCCAGCTGCCCATTTAATACCAAGTTTTAGAGATCACTTAGTGTGTTCTAGAGTAGTTCTTCTACGATGAAATTGAACAGGAATGACGAAACAGAGCACCGCTGCTGGTGACGAACGACCTACTTAATTCGTTATAGCCTCTTATCCGACCAGAGGTATGTGAATATAGTAACCTCAGCTAGTTAACGCACTTCTGGTAACGTAAAAATTTGATCAATACATCCACGGCCAGGCTGGAATCCGGCTTGCTGTTCGCGGATGTTGGTCTCTCTAAAAGGAGTCAGATGTCGAAGCATGACCGAGGCTGGCACATTGGTGACGATTAGAATATAACTTATCCCCGGCAGTGGTTTTCCCAAACGTTGCGAGATCCCTTCTTGAAAATGGGAACGATCAGTGACTCGTCCCAAGATGAAGGAATGCCCTATTGCATCTAAATGTTGTGCGGTAAATTAATAATATAGCTTACAAGGCTATTGCCCACATCCTGAAAAGAGTGGGAGGGAGCCCGTCCGGTTCTGTTGTCTTTCTTCGTTTCAGAGCTTGGATGCGAGACCGAACCTATACTTCTACTGGAGAATCGCACGACACTGCCCGCGGAGCTTCAGTTGCAGATGAAGTAATCTG
>UZAN01043311.1:0-18022 GCA_900618425.1 Echinostoma caproni
CGAAGAATGACATACGATCAGACTGTGTACAGGAGGGGGCTATATACAAGTTACTCAAAATTGTGCGAGTAAAACGAGAAAATCTAGGGTGACACTATATAGTTAGGCACTCAATAGCTTTTGAGCAGAGCGTTTACGTAATGTTATTCTTCCGCCAAAGGTCTAATACATTTCGAGGGAAATATTACGTACTCGTTAACCAAGCACACGGAACAGGGGCAGTGGTTTGAAGTATTCCCTTATTTGTACTCGCCTTTGTGATGTGATCGGGTTCGAGTGCGCAGCAGGATGCCCGTGAGAACGGGTCTATCAGACACTCGAATGTGTACCGGGTCTGAAGTCGGGTTGGAATCATAGGAAGAGATAGGCTACACGAGAGCGAAAAACATTACTTCATCTAATATATAATCCATTACAGCAACGCTATTGGATAACCAAATGAGAAATTACATTAAATAAGGTTTCGTAATAATAATAATCTATGTTTGATGTCTAACTCAATGAGTTCGAGAAATGCCACTTCAATGAAAGTCAACCTTGAAATCAAGGTCATTTTTGTGCACAGCTTTGAATGTTCGTATTGTTGTCGCCATAATGAAGCAAGCAGTGCATGAAAACAAAAGTTACCGTTATCTCAGTGAAGAGGACAGAAACAGAATTATACGAGCACATTAGCTGGGATTTTCCAAATCAAATATTGCCCAACGCTTTAACGTCAACAAAAGCACAATTCACAGGATAATCCATGGAAGAAAAACAACCAGAACGGCTTGTGGAGGCCGCAAACGGAATACATCCTGATTTGTATTACCCTTAACTCATCATGGCCTAGGTGAACCACTATTGATGAAATGGGGGAGTATCCGCCCCGTTCTGAACCATTCCATCTGCTGAGTATAAACGAATCAGAAAAATCATGTCTATAAAGGCTCAACAAGGTGAATTAGATAATACATAGTTTTTTCTTCCCTAAGCTTAGTGTTCGCTGTTGAGCTTTTCATGAAATGTGAATGAAAAACCAGAATTTGGATGTTATTTTATGAACTAAAGGAATCGGGAATGCAGATACATAACAACCTGTATGTCAGCATGACGAACAGTGATTCCCTACTTGTAGGGGATCATCCAAATCGAACTCGAATATCTTAAATCAGCCATATCAATCTGGTTTCGTTTCTATCGGGGAATTTTCTTCAAGGCACTTAAGTCTCTCACTCACTTGATAAATAATGAAACCGTTCGGTTTTTTCATGGGAATTGCGGCATGTTTAGAAAATGCGTTGCCGTTGAAATACAGTACTGGTCGATTGTGATGCACTAAAATATTTTCTTTATGATCAAATAGAGTTTCATTATATTTGTCACTTACATTATTGCTTTAGTTGTGGACAATAATTTATCTCGGGTCCACTTCGATCTACGTAGTTGCTAGATTACATAAGTGTCGGTTAAACGCACCTGACCTTAAGTGCCAAGACCAAATGATCTCAATATGAAAAACACAAGTATGACAACGCAATATTTTCTAATAGGAATGATTCAAGAATTATCCCAAATTATTTACACAAATCCTTGCCATTTCGGTTATTTGTAATGAGGTATTATTTTATCTAATATATGGTCCATTATAGCAACTATGTTGGATAACCAAATGATATTATTTCACAACCCAGAGATTGCATTAACCAAGATTTCATAATAACAATCTATGTTTGATATCTACAGAACAAAGGCAGGCCAATTGATCATTAGTGTACACAAACTTTACATCTTGTTTATTATCAGTGTAAATTTGTAGTAAATCAAAACTGTTTCATTCTCTTTAGTTACCTCTTAACTCATCATAGTCTAGGTCAACCACTATTGACGAAATGGTGGAGTATCCGCTACATTCTGAACCATTCCATCTGCTGAGTATAAACAAATCATAAAAATCGCGTCTATAAAGACTCATCAAAGCTTGTTCATTATTATTTGGAAAAAACATTTACTCTAGTATAAATGCTGTTGTCTATACGAACCGACAAGTGTTTCACAGGGACCCATTGCTCCAGTTTCGATTAGACCTGTGGTTGTGACGTATGTGAGGGAGCTAATAGCAGTCTGAACCCAATCAATAAACCTTGGGATGGGTCTTGTACATAGAAGAAATGTCCATGTAGCTTGACCAACCTTCAAACTTCATCTTAATCCACAAAACGTAATTTATCCTGTCAATTACCGCGGGATATTCGGAAGCAGAAAACTCGGTTGTTGCTCTACTTATAGCTCATCAGCAATGTATATTCATCATCCCTTTCGGGATTTGAACTCCGGCCCCGTCACACGGAAGGCGTGTGTGTTACCACTGTGCCAACTGCCTCACACCGAGGGTTACCAGGATGACCAACTGGTGTGTCTGCAGATGTCTTCAATGATCAGTTCATGTTTGCTCAGGTGTCTTCTCCAATCAGTCAGTTTATTTCGGCCCGGCTGTAATTGGCGATTTGGTTCAGCCCCGGTGATAACACACAATCCTGCTATGCGATGAATCAAAATTTAAAAGTCCAGACAAGGGAAGGATATGCAGTACCGATGATGAGCTTCAACAACAATGAAACTAGAGTCTACAGAGCTTCCTA
Source organism: Echinostoma caproni (assembly GCA_900618425.1). NCBI lineage: Eukaryota > Metazoa > Platyhelminthes > Trematoda > Plagiorchiida > Echinostomatidae > Echinostoma > Echinostoma caproni. The sequence goes on from UZAN01043311.1 coordinate 2,622, forward strand.
GTGTAAGCTTTACTGGATTACTGTCTGTGAAGATGAAGTCTGAAGGATAATCAGTCCAAATCTCAATGTAAATTATCGCACACCACTACTCAGAAGTGATGCAAGATAAAGGGTAAACAAAACGAATGCTTCAGTAACTGTAGACATTTAAATGTTCAGTGTTCCCGTGCAAAGCTGAGAATGAACAAGTTTCAATTTTGTGACTGAATAAAATGAATCATCATTTTGTTCAGAGAAATACACGAATAAACAAAAGCAATCCGTCCTCACTCTGCTCCCAGACATCGCCAAGTCAGTTGAAGTCAAATAAGAACATGGGGATAGCAAAAGAGGAGATTAGGTAGAGATTGTGGTTCTACCGAATCGAAATAATTGATTCTGTAAGAATGATTACCCGTGACATCAGTAAGATATGTTGAGATTGGAGTGGAAAATACGAGACACTAACAGTGGTTGGACAAATTGTTCAAACTCCACGCAATTCACTAGTCTGCTGGTATCGGTCCTGACGGACTTTCACCAGCTCTTCTAAAGTATGGTGCTCTTGGTCTAATGGACACTTTTACTTCTCTCGTCAACACATTGTTTTGCACGTATTCTATCCCTGATTGTTGGAGATCCATCATGTTCATTTCCATTTGCAAACCGTAAATGGTTCAAGGACTCTATCCAAACGTTTCCGTTCAATTGCTCTAACATCATCGGGAGAACGTGCCATTCTCAAACATTTGACTGCTTCTGTTAATGTCCGCACCCCCCGAAGACCCTTCACTTTGGGTGCTATCATCTCCCGATTTCATGACGGTATCAAATCCCTAGAAGCATTCGCCAAATCTGTAAGATGTCCACGCTTAGATGTTCCATCGGCCATTGACTCCATTCCACGTTAACAAAGAGACAGTAGAACAACTGAGTACATAATGTATTTTGTTGAATAAGAGATTGCGAAAACTAACGTGTTCTACTAGCAAAGTATTTGACAAACAAATATATGCGCACATATAAGTCTGTATTACCTTTCAGATTGACTTAAACAGAATCAATTTTATTTGTATTGTTTTTCAGTTAAAAAACAAAAACACTATAACATCGATCATAAGTTAATAGCCACATTGATACAAATACAAATACAAAATACACTGGAAATCGTGTGGAGTGAATACGAAGTAAATTGATCGCAGGAAAAGTATCAAACAAGCAGCACCTGGACGATCGCATTCCGACGTCGGATTGTTCATCCTTTTCGTGATTCGATGACACAGTACAGCATGAACAGGGTTTTCTCTTTTCACCACTAATCGGGACGAGTATTGCTCGCACATTCTGTCTCCTTGAGAATGTGAGATCCAACAAAATCAAATAATTTTCCCGATAGAATTTAATTACATCCTTAATTCAATCAGTTCCTTTCACTGACTTGCTTTGTACTTCTGGGTCAAACTACACAGTGTGTGTCCATGTCCACGATTTGCATGTGGGCCAAATACTACCAGGTTGCCCAGACTAAGGCAGATGAATTTTCCTGAGGAATCCACAACCGAAGCCTTTGGGTAGCCAAAGACTGACCCGCAAGGCAGTGGGGCGGTGTGTGAAAACCGCAGTCTATTAGGAGCCGGTGTCCAGTTCCTCGGATCATACGCCCTTCGGATGGGGTCAAACGTCCCAGGTGCCCAATACACCTCAATGACCAATCGAACCGGTGACCACTGCCACAACCAGAAAGTTGTGTGTGTGGTTCGTACGCCTCCTTTTGGTTGGTTTGGAATCAGAGTTTTTAGCCAACCCCCCTAGGTGAACTACCAGTGGTCCAACGACCCGGTCATAGCCCCTGGATGTCACCTTTTCCTCCTCTCACTTTGGTGGGAAAACACCTCCGCCACGAGAAGGCAGCGAATATGGTNTTTCCTTAACAGAGGCTATTTGAGGCGCTTGGTTGTATGGGAGCATTTCGTTGGGTTCAAGTGAAGGGTGACCAGCCGCAACCCTAAACACCCATTCCCGACCATACTGAGGCATTTGGAGGCATTGTATGATTATATAAGTTGACAAATTGGAACAAGGAGATCTATTGGATTGGCAAGAACAAACTAGAATATACATACATACATACATTCTTAGACAGAATCGGAACACACATTCGCACCAGTATCTTTCAACTGGTTAACTTCATTCGAGCAGTTTTCACGGATGGATGCCAGTGCATTCATTCCTACTGTCGCACGTCCGTTTCTTGCAAATACCTGTCTCCATTCAAACCAACCAGCAGTATTCGAATTGAGTACTTTAAATATTTCCAAAATAGGAGGAGAGGGGAGGGAAAGTCTTTTTTCTTTTTCATTTTATTTCCTTTTATTGAATATACAAAGATACAACAATTTTTCAGGAACAGGGAAGCGGCCAATCAGAGGGCTACCATTCTTGTTTTCTTTATATTACAAATCCAAAAATACTGAGAAAGAGCACATCAAAAAAATCTCCAATCAACTGGAAATTGCACCGAATACTTGAACTTGGTGCAAAACGCAACTGCGAGACACAGGAACTGGCTCGTCTCAAAAAGGACCGAACTAACCTGTGAAACCCGTGCTACAGCAATGCGTCTGCCACATCTTATCATGTGTTTTAAGAAACAGCAAGCGTTTCCGAAATGATTGGGTGGTTTGATGATCATGAATATCCGAAAACAGAATTCGCGCAAATTGTTCGCTGGATAAAACACCCCGAGCTAGCCGAAATATTCACACAGTCCGCCTATTATAAATGTACCGTGGGTGATGGTTCCAGCGAGTGATTGCAGCATTTGGCTCACTGCACTCAGCGGATCTTTCCTGGGGACTTCATTACCTGGAAAGCATTTACGGACAATAGACTTACAAATCTGATTGCCTCAGTTACCAAGATCGTCAGAAAATCAGGGGTCCAAAACTCACCGATTCGCAGCCGCACAAATAAATGTATGTCTCTGCGAAATCGATCTCAGCGAGAATACAATCGATTTCCAACTGAAAGCACCTGGAATAAATATTAATAATTGCAAAACCATTGTGCCCAGCTGGTTCGGGAGGATAAGCTGGGGTACCAAGAAGTGCTCTCACAGAAGTTCATTTGCAACCCGTCACTACTATACAAACATGTCAATATGTCGAGGAAAGTAAAATATGGGATACCCGCGCTCAGCTGTCTTGGAAAGGTCGCCAGTAACACCCAGGAAGCAGCTGAGATGCTGACAAACCAATATGCTCAAGTCTTCGACACACCCAACAACACGAGACTGCGACCGCCTCGTCCAAAAACTCTTTCCTCCAAATCCAGCACTGATTACCTTCACGGTTAATGCCGACAGAGTGCTTGATCCGCAACTTTTTCTCTTGTTCATAAACGACCTGCCGAATGTCCTAGGACCAAAATCATTATTGTTTGCAGACGTAAAAATCTGAAAGACAGTGACAGAGAGTGCGGTTCACTGGAATTCCAAGAAACAATGAATGCAGCTCACATACGGTTCATTGAGAGTGACATCCAATTCAACGTCTCCAAATGCAAGGTGATTTCGCTACACCACCATGGGCGGTTTCCTTATTTCCCCGGAAACGAACTACTGCCTCATGCATCAACAGAGAAGGACTTGGGTGTTATAGTCCACGAAGACCTGAGCTGTCCTGTTAACGGTGCTAGGGCGTCTTCAACAGCACTTAAACATGTCGGTCTACTTAAACGTATTTTCGGTAGTTTGAATCATCCTTATTCTCAGCATACATCCGGCCGTATACTGAGTATGCCATCCAAACTTGGAATCCATCGTTGCAACGTGACCATATGATTTTGGAGCGGCCACAAAGGCTCCTACGAAGATGGTCAAAGGGCTCTATTATTATTCATAGATGAGGAGACTGCAGTCGTTGGGTCTATACTCAGCTCAGTATCGTCGGATTCGAGGAAACCTGATTTTAGTGTGCCAAATATTACACAATCCAAACCACCCTTGTAGCCAACTTTTGACGTTGTCATCAAATGTTCATCTACGGGGACATCCATTCAAGTTACTACTCCAAAAAATCTCGGTTAGACCGTCGACAACTTTCCTTCGCTGTCAGAGTGTGCATTGCCTGGAATTCCCTACCGTATCATGTTGTATGGGTCGAGACGATTGATTCTTTCTAGGTAAAACTTGACGAATTAATTAACACACATTGCATTCCAACACCCATAAGAAAACAAAACACAACCAAATGCAGCATATGGAATTGTTACAGTTCAATTCGTATAAACACCCTATGGGACTAGAAAAGCATCTGCTTGTAAGTAGTGCCCAGAATAAAACTTTGACTTTGATTTCAGGGAAGAGGAATGGAAGCGGATTGTGTGAATTTGTGACAGTCGAAAACAGAGCGCACAGGGCGAGGATTAACCGCACAGGAAGGTAGTCGGCTTCTTGGTACACAGAATCAGATTGGTCATAGTTGTGGTTCAAACAATTATGGGAACGGTGTCACTTGGGTCCAGTCTGTCAGAAATTTCGATTCCTGGCGGAACGGCGCACACCTTCTCTCACTTTCCATTGTGTACTGACACCAGTGAATCAACGGCCCCTTAATTAGAGCTTTTGGTTGTTCTTTCCCAACGTCAAGTTTCAGGAAACCTGATTGCGGTTTTCCTCAGCACCACAACAGATCCTAATCCCTTTTTTCACCTATTCGAATGAACTAATTAATGACAAACAAAACAGTTGCCACTGCTTTAAATTATCTCTTCAACCAGGTTAGCCGAATTGATAGAGGCACTCACAACACAGGAACTGCACTGTTGAAAAAAAGAAAAAAAAACCCATAGCATCAGATCACAGACCACGTGAAAATATACCAAACCCCGTAGAATTGATGCTCATAACTCTGCATGGAATGCTGAATGCAACCAGATGGTCTGGTTTTCGTTAACCTGAGAGATCTTTTCATATAATGAATCCGTCGTGTAAATGAGGCGTTAGCCGAAAAGCTGGGAAGCATTGGACACCTGTTTCGACCTGGTTGGGTCTGAGTTCTGCTTACCTCCAGGCATTCAATTTTCCACTGCCTTTTTTTAAAGGTCTATCCACCCAGTGAGTTCGTGTAACACACGTGGACGGTCGATGAGAGAGAATGTACGGATATGTACAAACAGAATGTTTTTTCTACCCCCCCGGATTGACCATCTGTCTTCCCATGCTCTTTCTGTATTGAAATGAGGCAAACCTTAGTCGTGCATCTTGTCGAGCTCTGTGACGGACGTCGAGTCGGAGAACAAAACGAGTTGTATTGATTCACGGATTCCCGAAATTAAAAGATCCAGACAAATCTACATGTCAACAAAACGATTGTAAAGAGTGGAGGTTTATTTCAGAGTTGACTGGATGCCACAATATTTTCACCACTTCAGTCAGCCGACTTCCGTGTTCAGTGGAAACGGTCCGAGGATTATGAAAGTAATCCTCAGTACCCCGGAAATGGTCACATCAGTCTTGCGGGAATTGTATCAAAACCGAAAAAGAGGAACACCAGAAATACACCTCAGACCAGTGTTGAACAGTGAGGTAAAACGATGTCCGCAGTTAGAACACCCAATTCCACTTGCCTCTGTTTCTTCGAGAGCTCACAGCAGCAGAATCAATTCCCAAAATAACCACTGCTAGCCGACCGCAGAGTGACCGGCATAGATGAAGATCTGAAACCCAGCGATTCCTAAACAGATCCTACCGAGCTTGTTTTTACACAAACGCACAAGGCTTCCTTAGCAGACTCCTTGAGGTTCAAATGCGCTTGCAAACTGGTCAGTGGGATCTTGCTGTCATTACCGAAACTTGGTTAATTGCCGTTATTCTGGATTCTGAATTGCACCTACCTGGAATGTCGCTGCTTAGGCGTCATCGTTCTACACGAGGTGGCGGTGTGCTGCTATATTTCCGCGACAACCTTCAATGTAAACCACTCGATCTCTTTGATGCAGCCCCCGACAAATTTTGGTGCACAATGAGGCTGTCCAAAGATAGCAATTGTTTGATCGCTGTAGTCTAACGTCCTCCTGCATCCTCAGACTTCGCTAACGAGGCACTTTTGCAGACTATGAGAAACGCTGTCTCAGTAAAATTCACTTATGTTCTCATAATGGAAGACTTCAGTTGTCCCAATTTTATAAAAATATAGAACTATCACTACCCTTTAGAGCGAAACTCATCACAGTTTATAGATTCATATCCAGTATATAAACACGCGAAGGATCCCACCACATTTGGAACAGGCTACGAACTATCAACATTGGACTTGGTATTGACAAGCGAGGAGCTTATGGTCGAATCGGTCGAAATAACGTCTCCATTAGGACAAAGCGACCATGCACTTCTGCTCTTCGATTACATTTACCACGCCTCAATAGAAATATGCTAGAAAACCAACACACGCACAGTTATTGACCACAATGAATTACTGAACCTTGCTACTGTCAAACAATGGACATAACCGGAAGAGCAGCTAGATCCACTGGAGTTCTGGAAATGATTCATTAAAACACTAACAGAACTCATAACGGTCGCCACAAAAACCAAGCCTGTCGGTGCGTTGCCTACACGATTATCACCTATCCGTAGTCGAACCGAGAAATGCATGTCACAGAGGAATTTCTCCTGGCGAGATTTTTCAGAAGATGTCCGACCGCCGACACTTGGAATAACTATATCATTTTGAGGAATCTTTGTGTAAAATTAGTGCGAGAGGATAAACGGAGGTTTAAAGAAACTGTGGTACATAAATTTATTTACAATCCAAAGCTACTGCATAAGGATATTAATGCTACCGGAAAAGTGAAATATGGAATACCGGCATTAAGGCATGCAGGACGCGTTTCCACTGCTACTGCTGAAGCAGCCGAATTCCTAAAAGTCCACTTTTGCTCACTGCAGGTAGCAAAGGCGGATTACAACTTCCATACCTTCTGTCAAGTGTCCCATACCCCCAATTGACCACCGACATGTTCAATTCTGAAACGGTTAAAAATAAACTTTTGGCGCTTCGCCGGAATTCATCTCCAGGGGAAGAAAACATCTGGCCACAGACCCTGATACCCTTGGCAAATTACCTATTTGAAATAAATGCCCATTTATACCAAAGAATGTTCGACAAGACGAGGATCACCCAATCCTGGAAACACTGTCGAAGTGATCCTGTGAACTACCGTCCAGTTACACTTCTTTCTGTTCTGTCAAAAATAATNGGAATCGATTGTTGTTGATTCTCTGATGAATCATTTTGAGAAGCATAATGTACTTTCGTCAGCCCAACACGGGTTGCGAAGGAAACGCTCGTGCAACAAAAACCTGCTACTTGCACGAGATAAATGGACAAGATCGGTCGACGCAGGAGAGGCAGTAGACGTAGTCTACTTAGACTTCTCTAAAGCTTTTGACGTGGTTAACCATCATATAATGCTGCGAAAGTTTCATAATTACGTTGTCTGAGGACTGCTACTGGACTGGATTGAGGAATTTCTTCGACAACATACGTTCTCTGTCGGGACCGATTGAAGTTGTCCGTGGAGTCCCACAAGGATCCGTACTCAGTCCATCTCTTTTCTTAGCATTCATAAACGACTTACAAGATATCCTTGGAGAAAAGGGATTATTATTCGCTGATGACGCCAAAACATGGAGAACGGTAAAATATCCTGAAGATTATGAAACCTTGCAGGAAAATCTCGATTCAGTTTGTCGATGATCCAAAATTAATGACATCAAATTCAACGTTGAAAACTGCAAGGTCGTACCACTTTGCCACGGTGGTCGCTTTCCATACTTACTTGAAACTCAACCATTGCCACGTTCTCCAAACGAAAAGGACCTGGGAGTTATCATTCGTGAGGATCTAGGATGTTCCACACATTGCGCCAGAGCGTATTCAAAGTCTGTAAAATACGTTGGGATTGTTAAAACGTGTTTTTGGATCGTTCAAAACAGACCTATTGCCCCGTTTATTGTCAGCATACATTAGACCACACACCGAGTATGCTATACAGGTTTGGAATCCATGGCTGATTCGCGAGCAAAAGGCATATGAACGTCGGCAGAGAACAGCAACCAAAATGGTCAATAGTTTGCAATCTGAGACCTACGGTGAAAGACTGCGAATTCTCGGACTCTACTCGTCTGAATACCGTTGAATACGGGGGAGATATGATCCTTGTTTATCAAATCCTACATCAACCTAATCACTCGTGCAGCAATCTCGTGACGCTATCCAGGAATGGTCATCTCCGAGAACATCCGTTTAAACCTCTGATCCAAAATAGTCGGCTCGACTGCAGGCGTCATTCTTTCAGCCTTAGAGTTTGTAATACCTGTAAGTCCCTTCCACCTCAAGTTGTTTGTGCACCAACCATCGATTTATTCAAGTCACGACTGGATGAAGCATTGAACCACATAACTTTTCAGTACCTGTAACTGAACATCAGAATTTGCTATTCAATTGTACTATCAACCGAACCCAGTGTGTGCACAGACCATATGGGATTCATTGAGCATCAGCTTTGTGTTTTACCCATAATAAAAATTTGAAGTTGAATTTGAATCGGTGTGTCGGTGAAGCCATACTATTTGAGTGTGACAAACAAGCTGGACAACACCCGATAAGCATGAAGGGTGACGCACTGTTTCGTGCATACTACAGCTAAAGTACAACTGTTGGAAATTGCCCCAACAGTGACGATAGCTCAATAACCAAAGATGACCACAATAACTACGACCAGGGACGGGTTTTGTGCTTACGATGCAATCCGAGCGATGTACTTTTCATTACGAGTATCATTGATCCATTTGAATAACAATATTGATTCAGTGACAGAGGTTTGAGTTGTTGAGGTGAACTTGGATGAATGGACTGGCTCTGTCATCAATGACCTAGCAACCGAAACCAGTTACACCTTAAGTGTGGCTCACCTGTTCCTGGTTCAGCCCACAGAACTGAACGAAACGGAAAGTAATCGATCCGATGCACTTTTCATTATGTAGGTCATACGCGATCGAAGTATTCGCTTGGACATTAACGATCCCTCATTCATTAAAGGTTACGGTAAGAAGAGACCTATGCAGCTGTGGTATAAAATATTTTTTGGTCTATTTCTATTTACTTTTTCATCATTCTTCGAGCCCGGTACAACTGGGCACATGTGCAGCTTGATTAAGAGCAAACTCGATCGCGATTTGAGCGATAATTGCCCGAGGCTCCTTCAAGGGCATCCTGAAGGGATATTCAGTCCAGCGGAATGGCAAATGCAGTTCCCGAAACAGTCATTTGAGACAGCAATATCGTCGATCCCCGATTCTCATTGCGCTCGGGGTTCGTGCGACATTAGCAGACACTTTATTTACCTGCTCTTAACGCTGGGGACTTGGCGATCACTGAGATTGGTTCCAATAGAGAACGTGGAAAAACTGCTCTTTTCAGGGGAACCAAAGATTGATTTCATGATTGTTCTTTTGATTTTTGAACTTACTCACTTCTCGATAGAATGCATTCGGTTGGGAGTAGTTGAAGTGACGGTGGATTCACTTTAAGTTTGAACGATAAAAAACGTACAGGATAAAGGACTGCATGGTGATGTCATCTAGCATAGAAACGATGATAACGCCGTAGACCTTGCATTGAACAATCTCAGCGATCAGCAGAATAGCAAAGAGCCTCAATAATAACGCATTGGGGTGATGCAAACATTTCGCGATGTACCAGCTAGTCGATCTGACTTATAGATAGATACTAATGATGTTTATTTCCGTCGTATATTTTTGCAGTTCTGACAGTGAGCATCCGCTTTCCATTTTGAAAATATTTCCTTTTCTTTTACACGAATGGATTACGGTCTGTTTGGTTCAACTGTACGGGTTTAGCAGAGAATGGGCAGTTTGATAATCTGTACCATTTTAAAACCATGTAGAAACGAAACTTTTTGCTGATTGAAAGGGGTTCATGAAAATGATGCTGTCGTATGCGTCAGCAGCCACTACACGATCGGTATTCTGAAATGTGAAAACAATTTGACAGTAGAAGACCTAATATCATTAGCACACGTGAACTGACATTAGTCAGTAAGATAGTTTTGCATCCAGTTCAGCAGATTTAGTTCAAAAGTCTTGAATGGTACGGGCCATGGAGTATTAGGTCGAAACTTTCTCTTTTCTTCCTCTGGTATTAGAGTGATGCGGACATTACACCATTCATCAGCTAGCCTACCTGATTGACCGTAACTGACCCTATCAACCAATCCAATATAAAAATGCTGATGTTCATTTCCGTCGACTTCTCTTACACGTCGCCCGGGAGCTTAAAGAGTATACTATTGGAGTCCTCACAGTCTGCTCGTTAACCGCAACCTTGTGAAAAAATGTACACCGTATCGTTATGTCATTTGTCGATGTTTCTTACGCAACAATACATTTTCTAAAAACCAGTAACTCATTTTTCCAAACAGATCGACTGCGTTCCGTTTCGTTCAGTTCTGTGGGCTGAACCAGGAACAGGTGAGCCACACTTAAGGTGTAACTGGTTTCGGTTGCTAGGTCATTGATGACAGAGCCAGTCCATTCATCCAAGTTCACCTCAACAACTCAAACCTCTGTCACTGAATCAATATTGTTATTCAAATGGATCAATGATACTCGTAATGAAAAGTACATCGCTCGGATTGCATCGTAAGCACAAAACCCGTCCCTGGTCGTAGTTATTGTGGTCATCTTTGGTTATTGAGCTATCGTCACTGTTGGGGCAATTTCCAACAGTTGTACTTTAGCTGTAGTATGCACGAAACAGTGCGTCACCCTTCATGCTTATCGGGTGTTGTCCAGCTTGTTTGTCACACTCAAATAGCATGGCTTCACCCGACCCACCGATTCGACGTCCGTCACAGAGCTCGACAAGATGCACGAATGCGGTCTGTCTCATTTCAACACAGAAAGTGCGTGGGAAGACAGATGGTCAATCCGGGGGTAGAAAAACCCTGTGATCAATTAACCAATGAGGTGCGCCCAACAAAAGCGCATTCTACCACAGGGTTTCTTACTCAAGTCAATGTTTCGATTTCTCAGCTGAAATAGACGGTTTATGAAGTCCAGAATAAAATGGTGTATATATATAGTTTAAATTGGTTCTATGATAAGCAAACATAATAATGAATTAAAAATTTTTACACATCTCAATACGTCGTGTTTCCAAGTCCAACGCGATTGAGGATCGTAGGCAAGAGCTGAAAAGCCAAACGAGGGAGGCTACAACCCCCTGACAAGAAACGAACAACAATTAAAGGTCAAAGTCAAAGTCAAAGTTTTATTATGGGAAATACTTACAAGCGGTTGCTTTTCTAGTCCCATAGGATTTGGCACAGATGGATCGGTTCACAGTACATACAAAGTAGATGAATGTCACAATGTCACAATTTGTCCTTGTTTCGTGCACTTCTACGGATGTTGAAATTTAAAACTTTTCAAAGCTTCATCCAGTTTGTGCTTGAATGAATTAATTGTGGGCGCAGAGACAACGTGTGGTGGTAGAGAATGCACACTTTGAGGGCGAATGAATGCCGCCGGCATTCTAGTCGGCATTTTTGGAGCACTGATTTAAATGAGTGACCCGCAGGTGAGTGTTGGGCGACAAGGAAAGGAGTGGACGGCATGGGTGGTCTGGGTTCTGCATTATTTGATATACCAAGATCAAATCTCCTCGAATGCGGCGATACTGTGTGGAGTACAGTTGCAGTGATTCCAGTCTTTCCGCATAACTATTGGAATGTAGTCCTTTGACCATTTTGGTAGCCATTCCTTGTGGACGTTCCAGAATCTTTTGATCGCGTTGCAGCCATGGATTCCATGCTTGAATGGCGTACTCTGTGTGGGGTCAAAGGAGCATGCAGCCAATGGTCACTGCTTTGATGGGCAGCTCTCTTTGGACCATGTGGCAATCAATCAGAACTCGGCACGGTCAGTTCAAGTTAGGTGTGTGTGTGTGTGTGTGTGTGTGTGTGTGTGTGTGTGTATGGTGCTGGGCGTTAGGATGTGTGTGCATTGGGAGGGATAATCGAAAGGTCACATGATCAAACATGATCGGTGAATTCTAGGAGAAACCTGTCGGAGAAGGCAACTTTCTGTGCTAACTGATGGATGCCTCTGTACGTTGGATGGGTAATTCGAATGTGAGAAGATCAGTGCTGTTGCTGCTGTTGCCGCGTAGCTCAGCTGGTGGAGCGTGTGCTGTACAAAGGCGTAGATGACACCCATGTGTGGCTACTGAACTTTACACAATCTCAACATGAAAAGCTTCAATCGGCCAAACAACAATTTAGACTAATAATAACCGAGCAGTCGTTCATGCATGGTCGTAAAGAACATGCTCACGTGAAGAAAGCTACCGTGGATCAAAGTTTGGTCAACCAATGCGATGAATAGGCGACCGAGAACGACAGAAACTGGAGACAGGTTAAAACAGATTCAATAACGAGTATATTGGAATCTTCTTTAAACATTTTTCTTCCCTTTATTGAATGCATAATTATACAGTTTTCAGGACGAGGAAATCAGCCAATCGAAGGGCTGTCATGGGAAATGTCAGGCTCTGGTCTTGGGATTCGAACATCCGTTCTCCGGGTTCGAATTTGGTGCGGTTACTATCGGGCTCTCACCCAGATCACGATTTGTCTTCCATTCAAAGGTGATGATTTAGCTAATCTAATCGAACAGCAGTTATAATCGGTTGTCAACCGGACTTATTACGCAGTCAAACCCAGAATTGTGCACAGGACAAGGAGTATACCCGTGCCCCCGGTTAAAGAACGCCCACCTGTGTACGCCAGCTCAAACGTAATCTGTCAATTCCAATGTGGATGGGGAGATACTTATATAGGCAAAGCAGAAAGACAATTACGTAATCGGGTTGTAGAACACATTCCGAACTGGTTTCAACGCAAGGTAGCCATGACAAAGTCCGTGCTCACAAACCACCAAGCTCATCGATAGCCAAATAGTTGTTGATGACGCAACACCTCGTGGATCACGCGAAACTATTTCGAGTGATTTTTTTCTAACGATAACACCAGAATGCTCAAGATGGCCGAGGTGATTGTAATCAACCGATGGAAATCCAGTGTGTCAACCAAAAAGACTTGTTTATCACCTTGGCTTTGCCTTGGTAACGCCGCCCCCCCCCCGCATTTTTAGGTGTTTATTTTGTAATTCATTCCCTAATCCTATGAAAAACATTGTATTTGTTTGCAGTAAGCATCAGTAGAGATGCAGCGAAATCGTTCAGGACATAAATCGTGCAATGTTAGCATACTGTTTTTTCTTTTTCAATTTATCAAGGGAAAATCTTGTTTCAATCCATTTTCTCTCTTTTTATTCGGTCATATTCATAACACCATTCACCAGATTCCTTATCGGAGGGAAGGAAGTACGGCCAATTCTATATTTGTTTTGAGACTTTTTATACACTCAATATATTGTTTTGTCAAGGCGAACTGCTGTCTGGATGATGTTATTCGGTATTGTTGTTCAACATCACCAAGCTTCCTTCGCCTTCAGCCAACTGACCGAATCCCGCGAGTCTGGGGGTTAACTGTTTAAGCTAATCGAGAAATAATTCAAACTGTGCACACGATTCGATTGGATTAATATTGGGCCGAGGAACACAAAATCGCAGATCACATGACAGTGCTTTATTTTCGAGATGGATCAATTGGATGGACGATAACTTTGTCACAAATAGTTCGGGGTTTTCCCGATGCATGTTCTGTGAACTTGTGAAATTGCTTTTGCAAAGTTACTCGCATTTTCCTGAATCACATTAGCACAAATATGATGATAATTAGTTACCATAGTTGCATAAGGAGTGATTCCATCTGTAGGAGGAGAATGGCACAGTAGAGTCAGCAGATAAGGTGGAGTGGTAGACAAACCGGGAAGCGAGTAACAGAGGAAATGCAAAAGGGGAGAAAATTTGAATGGACAGCAATTGCGTGAAACCGCTTTAGCCGCGGACCAGGATGTTCGGTTGCTGATAGCGAAAGAAGCCAAGCGAGCAGCTTTGTGACAAACGAAGTGTTCATTAACTCTCTGAACAGTGCCCGAGCATTTGTTTCTGGCTTGCCCGAAGCGGTTGAGGGATGCTTGATTGGGTGAGTGGCGCGAGACAACGACGGAATGCTGAGTTTTTTAAACGTGCAGCACCGTTGCGAGCATGGTTAGTTCATTCAGGGGATTGTGGTCTACCGGGTCTGGAGAAGTGTGGCATATAAAAATACATACTTTGAAGAACAATCTCCGTGAAGTTTGAAACAAACATGGAAATGTTCCATTTCAAATAACATTCCTTCCAGGAATAACAAGCCAGAAAGTCACGAAAACCCTTCCAATTGGCTGAATCATAACGTTAAAAGGTGCTTCTGGAGTTAGGTGGTGAAATGGAGTGAGACGGGAAATGAGACAATGATCCAATGAGCCTAATGGTGAAAGGGAAGTGATGCTGGAGAAAGAAGAGGGAATGGATTTGAGAATGAGGTCAAGGATGTGGGCGCGGTCACCAATACGATCAGGGATGCCTGTGAGGAGGTCAACTAGTTGACTTAGGTTTTTGACCATAGTAAAAGCCTCGGCTTCGTGTCCCATGAACATAGTGTCCGAAGAATGCTTCAGCCATTCCTTTTTGTGGATATTGAAATCTCTGACAATGGTAATCTGGTGATTAGGATCTGCAACAATTAGTGTATCAATGTTGGAAAATAGAATATCAAAAGTAGTCAAAAAGCAGCTCTAATTCGCTCCCCCCCCACCACCACCATAGGGGATAAACAGTCAGCTACTACACAATCCATCTTCTGTGAAAATTGCATGGTAAAGCAAAGGATGATGATACGCTACATATACAAACAAATAAGGGAATTTTAGCAAAGATTTTGCTTAATAGGCCCCTATAACAAGATCAGTGTGGAAAGAAAACGTGCCAAGTACATTGACTAAGGTGAGGGTACAGTTGATGAGATGGGTCAAATAGTATTCTGGGGAAATTTTCTGGCAAGCCCTAAGGTGCTATGAAATAATAAACTACACAAAATGATGGATGTGCGTATAAGTTTGAAGTCTTTGAATAAAAGACTCGGAAATATAACTGGGGATGCATAAAGCCGGTGGGGAAGGATACAGGAGAAAACAAAACTCTTTATTATGTGAGTTGGAATAGATAGCATTTTCGAACGAATAATGTAAAAGTTGAGTTTCTCAACTTTGTGGAGTGTCTGGATGACATGAGGAGATCACGACAGATTGCGGGAACTAGTGATTCTAAGGTATTTGACAGAGCATGCTCTGGAAACTTCTTCATTATCGATAATACTGATATGCTGAC
>UZAN01043312.1:1946-15541 GCA_900618425.1 Echinostoma caproni
TTTCACACACACACACACACACACACACACACACCGAAGCGAAAAACAGCCACTACAAAATGAACCGGAGCACACGGAGACCTTCCGGATAATTCGAATACTGAGCCTACTCAAAGAAACCACATGGAAGTATCCGTTGTGCAGAAGTTCTGCTCCCTAATTTAAGGGGTATAAGTAAATTCAATCGGTGCGTTGAAAAATCTCTCAATCATATACTTCGATCAAATATGTCGTCTGTCTCTCTTCGAATCATACTGACATAACTAGCTCTGTAGCGTGCTTCAGTCTCCTAGAAAAGATAAAACGATAAATCTGTATGTACCGTCACTGTCAAACACATCTAAGCTACATCTTTTGGGGGCCAAAGCGATCAACAGTAAAGCGGTAAAAATCTTTCGTAAAGAATATCATTATCAGCACCACAGCTTTTGAAGTGGTGGGAATTGCACAAGGAAACACAGCATCGATTCAGCAGAAGTCTTTTTCCAGGTGCAAAGGTCATCGATGTTTGACCAGATTATTAACAGCAAAAAGAAAACTGGTTGTGATGTATTGTTAGAACAGAAACTGCCTTAATTCTTCCAGTTATTTATGATAAAAACCAAAATAGCATACGGAAGAGATGCAGATAAAAATTGTTGAACTGTCTGCAGTGGGACCTTTGAGTTCGGTCGCGCCATTTATCTCCAAAATTATATTTACACTTTTTGTGGATTCATTTGTCATAAAATTGCATCGCTATCAATTTGAAGGACACCAGCACAAACACACAAGCACACACAAGCATGTTCTTGGAATCTTTATGTGTTATCGCGCGAACTGCACCTTTTGTGAAATATTTCAACAATATGAGAAATAAGTTCAAGCGGATGATCAAAACACAAAACGGCAGAAGGAGAAAACATCGAGAAGCGTGGCAAATCACTCTCACACAGTGCAGCACCAGTCAAATGCAAATTCCTCTCATTTTAACAAGCAATGTTCGTTCTCTGTAGAGAAAAGTCGAGGAGGTGGAAGACATCACACGGAAAAGGCAGTACAAAAAACCTGGGAATTATTATGCTTCAGGAATCGTGGCTGCACGAGGAAATCCCTAGCAAAATTGTACAAGTGAATAGACATAACTTGTGTCGGGTTGACCATCCCGCGAGTGTCCGTAAACGAGGCGGAGGTGTTGCAAGTTACATAAGCGACAACTGGAGTAAATCAACCGTTATCCTCTTTGAATATTCAACGGATAAAATCAGTTGTCACGTCATCGAATGTGAGCCCCGTTTTTTTAATGGATTTCATTCCATACTTCTTAGAAACTTTTACCTGCCACCCACAATATCATTCGCTGACATAAATAGCTTTCTGACATCTTTTTCTATTTTTATAATATCAAAAGCAAGGAACTCTTTGTGTATATTTGTTGGTGATTTCAACAGACATGATGCAACATTCCTCATCACACTGGATCTGGAAAATTTTGGTACATTTTCCTACCAGATTCAATTTACAACTTGATTAATTTCACAAACAGACCGCGATTGTTTGAAGTTCATCAACGTGCTCCTCTCAGCAGTTCAGAGCATTCTTCTTAAAAGTATGTCCCGCTGTATACAGCAAAACTAACCGGTACACGATTCTAAGAAGGCCTTCCAAGAAAGAAATTGTTCATCAGAGAACCTAGAAAGGCTAAGATCGATGGTTGCCATGACAGGTTTTTTGTGTATCATGATCAGAACCCTTCTTTCCACTATGAACATGTTGCGGACTACCTTAATTTCTGTTTTAACTAGTGTTGTCCAATAGAAACGGTCTTTATCCATAAAGACAGATATTCCTCACTGCTACTCAAGCAGGTACGCAGGTGGAAAGAACAGGCCTATAAACAACGGCAAGGGATCTATGTCAAGCGGCTAGCGATTTCGATCAAAGCTGGAATAAATTGGTTGAAAGAATTGTACATCGACACTATCCTGTGAAACTCTAGTTGTCGTGGCATGTGGAGGGCTATCAACTGACTGTGTGGCTGTAGCAATAAGCACATAAAGAAAACTGTCAACATTGAACGACTAAATTCTGGGTTTAGTCCAATTTCACAATACACTGCCCTGCCAGACATAGTCAGCTCTAGGCCAACACCAACTATCTAACCTGCCACAGTCCTGAAACAGCTACTGAAAACAAAGTTGAATAAAGCATCGGACCTGGATGAACTATCACCCGTAGTTCTCAAGGTATGTGCGGATACCTTTTCAGCCCCATTGTCCAAAATATTCAACGACTTTCTGATAAGCGGAAGAATCCCTGATATTTGGAGACTAGTCAAGATAACTCTCGTTCCTTAAACAAGAACCTGGGAAGTATCGTCCCATCGCCTGCATGTCAGTCATGCTCAAATTGTTTGAGAGATACTTGTTACCGTCGAATGTCACTGAATCTGAGGAAGACGACATACATCAATTTGTATGTCACTCTTTGCGCTCAACAGCTGATGCCGTTGCATACCTTGTTCATTCAATAAATTCAGCACTAGATAAGAAACGTAAGACCAACAGAATGATGTTTTTAGACTACAAAAAAGCTTTCAGCAGTCTTCATCGATCGGTATTGCTCAGCCTGATTACCGAAAGTGGTGTTAATCGAAACATTTGCAGATTGATCCGCGTTTATTTCACAAATAGAAGGCAGTTTACATGCCTCAACGACAAAAAATCCTCCACTCGCTCAGTTTCTTCCGGTGTCCTGCAAGGTGCAATATTTTCCCCGTTTTTCTTTCCAATGTATGTCAAACAATTTCCTATTTTTCCTGCATTCATTGGCTGTAAATTTGCAGATGACGTTGTTTTAAGTTACAAAGCATCCATCCATGAAGAGACTACAAAAATTCAAAGCAGGCTAAACGAAGTTGTTCTTTGGTCCTTATCTCATTCGCTCTCATTGAATGCATCTAAATCTCAGGATTTTGTGTTTTCTCTCTTGGCCGATGTACCATTTTCAGCCCTCACAGATAGGTTCCCCACCCTCTCTACCAATTAACAACCCGTACCGAAATCAACACTGGTAAAATACCTTCTCGTCACCTTATCACACAATTTATCATGACCACGGTATGTTGAAAACACATTCTGTAAAATCAGAAAGATTTAATATTTCTTACACCGATTGAAATTACTTTCTTTTCCCCATAAGCTGATATTTTGATTTGTGAATGCATGCGTGCTACCCTACTGGTTGTAGTGCTCCAAGTGATTTTTCCCGGTATGTTGAAGAAAGACCTTCATTTACTGGCGAGATCTCTGAAACACATCTCTAAATGTGGTGGCATTGTCACGGATAAACTCGCCGATTCTATCATAGACAGACATTCTACAAGCATGCGAACGTTTCACTGCCAAAATACTCTCAAGCACTCACCACCACAACGAATTTTCAATGGCTGTATCTATATCATCCACACGCTCAAGATTGAAACTTTTATTTCCTTGTGCCTCTGCTTATCGTAATTCTGTTCTGAAATATCTAGTACGTCTATTTATTGAAAGGAGAACATTTCCACAGAATTGCGCGATTGCTTGCTTCATTCACAAACACAATCTACAGCTTTCAGTTTCATTATGTAATCATTTTGTAAATTTCAATCTACAAATATGGTTTAAATGTTGAAAATTCACCCATCTTGGTGCATTAGTATATTACTGACTTGACTCGACTTGAGAAGACCACGAGCATTATTCCATCCTACAAAATGTATGAATTGAGGCTTTATAGTTGAGTACCCGAATTGCCGGATTCCAAGAAAATACTCGCAACACCATAGGCAGAGGACAATAAGGTCCACACGGCAAACAGACATGTGAAACAGAGGGTTAATGCACCTCAAAGTCAATCCAAATAGGAAAAAGTTCAGAGGGGAAAAAATAGATGATAGCTCTTTAATATAAGGGAGAAATGTGGGGAGAAAAGTACAGGGAATGTAACCAACATAAAGAGTAAGAACCAAACTTATTGGAAGTCTTGGGAGACAGGTCAACGAGTAGTGCGCAATCAGTCAAACGTGATTCCTCAAGCTCCATGTTGATGAAATATTCTGTATGGGATGCAGAGTTAAGTGCGGAGCTTTAGAAACGCACACCATAACATTTGCATGACTCCGAATAGTGAGGAATCAATACACTGGAATTACTGCTAGTCGCAATGCTTTACGCACCGAGTGAGTTGTTTGGGAGAAGAGCGCGCACAAAGCAGGCAGTGTGTGGACAGCCCAGTAACTCTCAAAACCTCGATATCTTTCGAGAAAATGAGAAATGAAAATTAATTAATCATTACTTATGCATGGAAAAAAAGCTCGGAACACAGTGGCATCAGACCTCATTAGTCTGAATAAACACGAAAGTTTAAAAATAAGCTATCACTGGGAAAAAAGACGACGAAACGGTGATCATCTATTGAGTGGTTAGCTCCTTACCGCATAAAATGAGATTGACAAAATCAAGAAATATAAACTGTGGGGATGTCTTTCGGAATGGCAATCGCANGCATTCGAAAACTGGAACCAACCACAAAGTTGGGATTTCAAAATAACAGGGTCTATAGCTTCTGACATGTTATTTTGAGTTGATTCCCCACGTAAGATGAAAATATCATCCTTAAACACCGAAAGTTTCAACGTATTGATAAGGATATCTTGAACGACGCGAGATGAATAGAGAAGAAATACTAAAAAATGTGTTACTACAAATTTTCGGTTCTCACCGAAAATGACAGTACATCCATTCAGATTGCCTCCGGATCCTAGACCACCTAGGCAAATCACAAGCGCACTGATCACTGGACCAGCGAGCAAATTATGTACACCTTGTTTTAAAAATGATTTATAGGACCACCTATATGTCCGAACTTGGTGACCAGCTTGCGTTTTTTAACTCACTTTGAAGCGTTCCCATCGTAACGGTGTGGCATGGATAAAGCTGTAGGCATTTCGAGTTCAGCCGAAGTTCCTAAGAATCAAATAAACAGAATAGCGTACAAAACTTATTCTGTTAAATTTGTTACCCAAGCGCGATCCACCATTATACAATCGTTCAGTATAGCGGTGCTGAGATCGGTAAACGAGGCAGAGCGAAATTACTACACCACCCCCCACCCCTGCCTGAATTAAGAATGTTCTTGGTCCGCAATGCGAACAGTACTGTTTACTTCAGTTAGGAAAGCCGAAAACAAGGAACCTCAAAAATGGGACACCGTTCAGTACTATAAACAGCTGAGTTAAATCCAAATAGATCTCCAAAGATCCAGCTACCACATAGAGAGATTTTGCTAACCAGCTGTGAAAACCCATAGTTGAAAGTCAGAGGATTGACTCGGGCAATCACTGGTGGGAGTAAAAAACAGACAAGTAAGCCACAACAAGGCGTATACAAGTGAATGGGGTCGGGTCACAAAATCGAACACAACGGAACTATTAAACGGGTTCAACATTGTGAATCCCAACATAACATTTGCTTTAGAAATGGAGTGTAACAACAAATTGTCGATTCTAGATGTCCGCATCATCCGTCGACCAGATGGTTCGGTGCAGCGTTCCGTGCATCCTGGAAAGACCAATACATTCATTTCTGAAGCTTTGTACCGCTGAAGGTAAAGAGGAACCTGGTTAGTTGTCTAGCTGATAGGATAAGAAAGATCTGCAGTGAGAACACGCTAGAAGACGAGCTCCGTACTGTAAAATCTATCTTTGCACGTAACGGGTATCCGGAGCGTTTAGTCAACAAGTGCACGGAAANAACTCTGTACAAAACACCGAGGTTAAGAAAAAAATCCGTGTAAATTTGTTTGCCGTTCGAAGGGGACACATAAGCTGAGATCATACAAAGAAGATTATCCTACACAATCGGTAAGATTTTCTATGTATCCAAGCTTCGTTTGTTGTTAACGCCCAAGCCATTTGTGTTTTCGCGACTGAAGGACAAAGTTCCAGACTCTGGTCTCATTCTGTGTATACTCATTTACCGGTTCCTGTTGAACAACGTACGTAGACCGCACTGTCAGGTGTTTATCCGAATGAATTCGTGAACATCACCCCGCGTGGCTGAACACCGGAACGAATAAATTACTCACCAGTGCGGTGCTTTCACACCTAGCTGAAACAGATCACACTGTGGACGTGTCCGAGTCTTTTCGACCCATGTATAAAGTTCGTGGGCGATTATCGAGGCAGGTTCGCTGTCGGATGCTGTCTACAGCAGAAGCGGTGGGTATTCGTCTGCACAACCCCCCTGTGTGTGTGCCCTGAAACGCTTCGTGCAAGCGCTAAAGCTTCCCTGGCTCATTCCACACACTGTGTCACGAGTAATCTCGATTATCGGATTAGTGGACAAACAAATGTGTGATCATGGTGAACCCGATTTCCGGTTTCACGATGAAATCATTTCTAGTAATCTGTGATTTTATTTTGTTTTATTTTACCGAGACAATTGCGTTTCCAAGTAGTGATATGTATTGGCATGAATACGAATCCCCAAAAATAAGCCCCTTTGCCACTCTGTTGTTCTGTTTGAAATGTGTTCTGTGGGACTTTTTCGAAAATAATTATTTCTATACAGTAAATTATTTTTCCGGAGCAAAGATTTACCTTTGATGTCTTTTCAAAAAAAAAATTTCTTGCCTAGCCTTGTGTCAGACAGGTTGGTAAGAAAACCCAGCTATTGCAGAAAAAAGTATCCATTGTTTTAGGTTTTCAGTCTCCTCTCCCCAAAAAGCAAATCTATTTTCCAGCCGGGTTATCTGTCTGTTGAACGTCTCAAACGAAAACGGGCAAAGAAAAGAATGAAAACAATATCGAATAACCGGTTACTCATTATTAAAATACATAGTATGTGCCACCGAATAGCATGGATCAAATATTAATCTTACAATGTGTGTTATTTTCCAATTAGGTTAACTTTGCTTCCATAATTATATATTAGTTTGGATAATATAAATACTGGAAGTTATTAAGGATAAAAGAGGTGGTTATGTATCGAGACATTGTCGGACACAGAGGATCTGAAGCGTCACTCCGATTAGACTGATACAGACAACCACAATCTGCAAACTGTTGTTTTTCATTAACATAACAGACAAGCGTTGTAAACGAAATGCTTCAATGTGTGAAAACGATTTGTAGAGAGCAACTATTTGAAACAGAACACTTATACACTAGATCAGGAAAGATTAGATGTAAATAGTACGTCCAATGACAGAACAGGTGAGAGAGTAATTGATAACTCACCAGACATAGCGGCCCTATAATTAGTCGAAAAAGAAATTCAGTGCGACCAATTACAAATGGAAACGGGGGTTAAATGAACCTAAATACCAGACGTGTTTTTGCCCGAGATATCTCCAACCACTACATCGTACTTATATTTATCACCTAGGTTTATCGCAGTCAATACTCACACTTGAATACAGGCAATACAAAAGAAAAAAATAAGAGAGTTTTCAGCTTGGTACCTTGATTTTCTTAGCATCTGGTGCTACGGAAATTGGTCGGAAGATAGAACGTGGTCTACACATTTATTTGGAAATGATATTCATTGAACAGAACGCCTGTCACACGATGTTCACAAGATGAGTTATACGTAAGTTGATAATCCGGTTTACCTCCTTGCATTCACATCACTTCATTTAGTCCTTGATTTTTTGACTCCACCGGTATAAACTTTTATTACGCGGTATTCCCGCTCGTATTCATTCTTCTGCACAATGATTGTACTCGTTTTTTCTGTCATTATCATGTCAAACACGCCGAAATACCATAGGTGTGAGGTGCTTAACGGAAACTGTGTTGGCTCGGATTCTAGGTTTTTATGATTTGGAAGATAGAAAAAGCGAATTTAATTTCCGGCTAAAAACTAGCGTGATGAGGTACATTATCGTGCAAAACATTCAAATCCTCATAACTAGTCACTTGAATGCGATTGTATTAGCAGTTATTCGCGCGATACACAGAAAGTTAACGGTCGTTTAGAGTTCTAAATTGCGAATATTTTGAAAATTCCACGAAGAACGCTTGCCAAATTCTGATAGCCTACTGATAACGAAAGTGGTGTTATGGACCGCACGGAATATCGAAAAAAATGAATTCAATCTGTGAATATGGTACGTACGTATGTTATAGAAAACAACAGCATGAAGAATATCCCTCCTGTCAGCCCAAGGCGACATCACTTTTGTTCCCCCTCCCAATTGCTCCTTTTCCGATCCTGTGTGCACACGTTCTCTTGCATCATTCCTGATTTGACCTTGATCACCGCGTGATCCCTCTTGGTAGACCTTGTCTACGATTGATCGATGACCCCTTCTCGTGTCCATTGACCTTGTGTGTCTACCTATCGATCCCACTCGTGTCATTGCCCTTGGATCAATAATTGCCCCCTGCACTTACATGGCTTTGTGTCACTGTTGCAGTCCCTATATGCCCCGTCACTTGCCCTGTGGCCGCATTCGTTGTCTCACTCTTCTTACTGGTGCGTAACTGACTTTGATCACTGGCTGTTCTCGTTTGGTGAACAGAATTTATCCCTATGGCAAACGGATCATTTTCGATCTGTTTGAATCCATCTTGGCTGTTCACGTTTGATGAACAGAATCCCTTGCTTGACCTAAGAGCTATTTGTGTTCTCTCTTTGTATATTTATTTGCTTGCCTTTATATCAGATCCCTACCCATTTGTTTAAACCCAATTTTGGCTGTATAGCGACTGAGTCGCATTGTTCAGGTACGTTGTTCTTTGACCCGCCTAATGAAATAAACAGTGCCGTAGCATTGTGGATCAATATTCTTCTAACTTCGGGGTTCACATTTCGCTGTGCGTTGCTCAACGGTCTCATCGATGCTATACAGAACGACCATAGGCTTGACAATTGCTCTCGGGCTACGGTCGAACCCGAACAAATCATTTTGGAACTTACATATGCATTACACATGTCTGAATCCAAAATGTGTTGAACAAATCTTGGTACAATAGTCTTTAGATAAAAAAGAAGGTTCCATTAAATTTGGACGGAATACTGCCAGGTTGCCCAGGCCAAATTAGGTGAATTTTCTTGAGGAATTCACAACCGCAGCGTCCCTAACCAAAGCCTGATCCGCAAGGCAGAGGGTTGGGTTGCGAAAACCGTAGTCCGTTGAGGGCCAGAGTCCAGTTCACGGAATCATACGCCGTTTGGACGAAGTCAAACGTCCAATACACCTCGATATCCAATCGAGCCGGTGTCCACTGCCACAACTAAGGTGTGCATGGATGCGGTTCGTATACTGCTTCTTNNTTGATTTGGTATTAGGGTTTTTAGTCAGCTCCCCTAGGTGAACTGTCAGTGGTTCACCGACTCGGTTATATCGCCGGAAATGGGCTTTTCATTCCCTCCTTTTGGTGGGAAAACATCTACACCACGAGAAAGCAGTGAGTAGAACTTCCTCAGCGGGGACTATTTGAGACTGTCGGTCGTACAGGAGGATTTCTGGAGGTGCAATGGAGGAGTGACTAACCATAATCCAAGACACCCACCCCGACCATACTGAGGCTTTTGGAGGCCTGTGAATGTAGAACCCGAATAGAAGGGAAATGTCAACTCACATGACTTCTAGGTGCAACGTTACACATCCATTGATATCAGATACACAAATGAATCTTCTGTATCACACATCTATGTACGCCCACTCAGTCATGACTTCTCAGGCCAGTAAAATGGATCAATCGGTCAATCTTATTGCGACACGTGTGTTACATCCGGTTCTTGAAAATCCGAACTCTTCAGTCGTATCTAAGAGTATGGCTAAAATTCACTTATGATCGGTTCAAGACGAAATATTTGATACACAAAATCCTGTGTGATTTAAATAATCGGGAAAAGGATGTCTGATTACGTGTGCTGAAATGTTTTCATACTGAGAATAAATCATCACCAATAACCTGGAAAAGAATTCGCATATTTATAAACTTGGCTGGCTTTCACAGCGACATCCGTTTATTTCCACTTTGTGTCGGATAGCAATGTTAATAACTGCGATTACGTTTTTAATTTATATTTCGTAACCAATAAATGGTGATGTGACCGAAACCCATGTAATGAGAACGTGTTACCGAATTCACCAAGTTCCAACTCTCAGTGAACTCCAAAAATGCAATATGGCAATTCGCTACATATCGGGGGTAGATGTTTACTTGAGCCTACGTGTGTGCTATGTGGTGGTTCGTGGAGGCCATCTTGCCGGAAAATGATATCAAACGCAACCGTTTTGTCTAGTGGATCGTTTTCACATTACTCCTATGAATAAATACACGTCAACTATATTGTAAATTCGTATCGTTTATTTGCGCAGTCAGTAAAAGCAGCTGGACTGCGTATTCACCTCTCGTGAATGGAATTGTTTTGCGATCCTACTAAAGGTTGTTCGATCGTGTTGTGCTGGTGCGTAAAAGCAATTCTATGGAATAACATAAAGTTATCTTTCGTATATACACGATCAAGCCGCCAGCTTTCGGCGACGGAAGTTGAGGTACTCAATCCTGTGGATGTTAAAATACAACTTGTCAATCAGGCCCACTCAAAACTCAAAGATATTCGGTTATAACGCCTTAGTCAGACCTGTCACACGGTGATTGGATTAATACTGTTTGAAGGACGAAATAGTTTCCTCTTCTGAAATAGATCACAGGAAACTGAGAATTTAATAGCACTAGGATAATGCATAGGGTAAACGAAACTCTGGCGACACGTGATTTATGCACTTCAAAATGTGAATAATTCAAATATCAACATGAGACAGAAAGAGGCCAAGATATATTCTGCAGTAAGGGAGCATGAACCGATGCCGTAAACGTATCACTTGCGTCCAGTGAATGTTTGATCTCGCGCATGTTTCACGAACATTTCTGTCTCATATAAAGCAGACACATTTTGAAAGACAGATTGATTACACGATTGGCAGATGATCGGTGTTTCTGGTACTATTTAAACAAACGTTCTAGGGAAACCTGATTGTTGAGAAAGAACTTGAGTTCGTGACTTTCATTGTCTGGATAAATCGCATCACAGTATTTCTGGGGCATACATTGTGTACTGGAATAACGTATAATTACTTGTTCGGTGTTGTGTCTATTTTCGTTCCTGTTTTGAGACGTTGAAGAAATAACTCGGCTCGAGAACTATTTTGTTAGGGAGGACATTTTTTTAGGACAAGGAATACTCTTTTCTGTCGAACTGGTTTTTGTATCATCTTTGTCTGACAGAGCGAGAAAATTTTCTTCTGAAAAGATATCAAAGGTCAAGCTTGGCATTCAACCAATAAAGGCTGTGCTGAAAAAATCATTTGCTGGAAATAGAATGAAGAAAAACTAACTTCGGTGGAATAGAGTATGTAATGTAAATATTTGCAAATTCCCTTTTCACTTTGCTTATTGGATCGTATTTTTACGATTTCTGTGTATAGGACCCTCCGGCCAAGCCTTTGGTTAAGTGCCATGGAGGAAACTAATTGTCGTTCTATAGTCTTGCTCAAAGTCACTGTGAACGAAGTTACCTGAGCAGTTTAAGTCTGCCCAAATTATTATTATTTTTTTCAATGAACGCAGAGTTAGTTTCAGAGATACTATTTGTTTTCTTACGGCCAGCTGGTTGTCACTTTGTTTGTATGAAGTCGTTATATTCGAAGATTATCTAATCACATCAAAACCACCAACGGATGGTTTTACATTCATACTAGTAAGATAGAACGATCGTGTTATGAACTGCATTAAAGGCCAAAGTGTGACATTTTCGAGATTTGCATGTGGATAGTGATTGTGTGTGCCGATTGAACGGTCCTGGGATTTGAACGTCGTTAGGGGGCGAATGGTTCAGCAGGAACGACAAAACCGCTAAAATTCAGTCACTCATATCGTTTTCAGTGTTTCTTTTCTGTTTTTCAACTTTCACAGATTCGCAAATGAACTTCCACATACCCATGTTTGGGCCGGTGAAACTTCTGTGATCAGTTCCCTCAATTTGCCGAAGAACCCTTCTGCAATTCACAATAATTAATGTTGTTTAAGAATGATTTGCACTTATAACTTCAATTAAACCTGACCATACCTATGAATAGGTTCTCTAATACTCCCGTCATGAGATCAATTCCAGATCTCGAGGAAGCTATTTGTACTTCTTGGGTATTTTTGCTTGTCCAATGGTAACCGTAGGCATAGAAAAACAATCATTTTCTCCAATTCGATTTTGGTTTCATGAAGCAAGTGACTCTGTAGAGGTTAACCTTTAACCATATACCAGCGCTTAGACATAATGTAACACCTTGGCTACTTATTTTCAAATCAATTCCGGTGTAGTGCAGGTCGGTATGCACGTTCTCAAGGTTGCATTGCCCTCAGGTCACATGTATTTACCACCAAGGCTATGTCTGTTACTCTCAGATCGGTCCACGCCTCAAGCTATGCGGCTTCGGTATGCTCATTAGGTACCAGTGTGAGTGAGCAAAACATGCAATAGCCCCGCGTCTTGTTCAATTAAGATAACATTCGGAGTTGCTTTGGCACAAGAACAGATTGTTGTACTCCAAAAACTAATTGATGAAGCAGAACAGGCGCTAAAGCGAGAGTTAACCAGCACATAGCTGCCAGAATGCTCAATTTTGTATGAATTTCAGACTAACAGGTTCACAAAAATCAAACCAAGTACATACCACATGTGACCAAACAAGAACTTTTATACTCGTCTGTCAAACGTGTCATCTGTTGTTTATAACGAATTAATTGTTTCACCGAGCGCTAGACGAGCGGTATTTAAGTACCTCATCATTTAAATTAACTGACTGAAATAGGTGATTTCCACTGATTGTGTTCGCTGCTCGCCTTGTATTCATGAATTTAACGTGTTGAAGTTGAGTATCCTGGAGGTTTGCAAGAAACGTTGACAATATGCTGTAATTTAAGTACACCTGAATCAGCGATTTGAATCAAACTGGTACTTAAATACCGGAATATAAGGACATCGGAACGCAGGAAGAAAAACACCAAATTGGTGTTCATTTTTTATCTGAAACATTGAAATAGCCTAATTTATATTTGCCCAAAGTGAAATCATTCATGTAGAACCTATTTTCTTTTAGGTGTCAAACTCTTCTTTAAGTGTCGGGGAAAAAGGTTCGTGTTGACCGTGAACTGATGTAAAAGCGATCTCTGATGGATGTATACCAGCGGTGTTACAAATCCTGCGAAGTCTTTAACTAGTGACAGGTATTTTAAACATATTCTTTTTCTTTTTTCAAGAAATGGGTGTTATGACTATTTACCAATCGAATAATACCAAAGACCGAAGTAAAGAGCTAATGTTTCCATACAATTCAGGGATTTCAAAGGCATTTTCTCTCTTCCGAATGGGAGCTTGATCATCCAAAAGAAATTGGGCTTGTTGGTCGGTTCTTGACTGCCAATACAATCACCGGTAATACCTGCATACCGCACTTGGGCTTGCATGATATAATAATGTTCACTACGAAAAACGCCAAACGAAGTCACTGCCTAAAACCATTTCCCACCTCGTGAGTAATCAAGTTTTCCAATAAGTAGT